>JABSNV010000407.1:85000-250581 GCA_024085815.1 Flaveria linearis | reverse complement strand
GTATTGTGAGGATCGTTTGTTGGTGTAGTCATCTCAGTTTTTTAGTCAAACTCACGTTTAAACAAAACAAATATACTCAAAACCACCAAGAGAACTTAGTTTTTGGCCAGAAACAGCAGAATCTCTCTCTCTACAGCTAATTCTTGCAAATTGCTAATTCGATCAAACTTAGAGATCAAAGAGCAGTTTCAAATGATCAATATGAAATCGATCAATGATTAACCTGCTCTGATACCATTTGTTAGGATCCCAGCCTTTAGTTTGAACAAAGGCTCTGATACCATTTGTTAGGATCTCATCAAAAGTCTGAAGAACTGAAGAACTGATGAACAACTGCTGATGCACAAAATCTGAAGACAACGACTGAAGACATCAGCTGATGACAACTACTGAAGTCATCAGCTGATGAATCATCTGAAGACCAAAGTCTGAAGACCAAAGTGCTGAAGGTTCAGAGTTCGTCACAACAGCTGAAGAAGTCTTCTTCAGTTGTTGTGATGGTTTATTTTCTTTTCAGTAGTTTTATGTTTTTCATTTCAGTAGTTTGTACAACAGCTGAAGAGTTTGTTCTTCAGATGTTATAGTTCAGTAGTCGTAAACGACTGAAGAGTTTGTTCTTCAGTCGTTGTAGCTTTTCAGTAGTTTCCTTTTTAGTACTTGTAATAGGTAGAACATTTAGGAAATTTTGTAAGAAGATGTCAGCTGTTGTGACATCTTCAGTAGTTGTGTTCTATCAGTAGTTAGTTAAATAATTGTTTAATGTCAGTGGAATCTGACAACAGCATGGGTCATTTTCCTATAAAAGGGCAGTGACCTGAATGTATTCCACGCCGAAACATGTGAAATAAACGAATATTATTCCTTTTAAGGCAGAATTATTCTCTCTCTCTACTTTTGGTTTGCATGCAATATTCTTTATGTTCTTGCTTTAATTGCTAATATTCATGCTAATCCGCTGCGAATATAATCTAATTGATCAAACTAAAGGCTGATATCCTAACAAATGGTATCAGAGCCTTTAGTTTGATCAATTAGAATATATTCGCAGCGAATTAGCATGAATATTAGCAATTAAAGCAAGAACATAAAGAATATTGCATGCAAACCAAAAGTAGAGAGAGAGAATAATTCTGCCTTAAAAGGAATAATCTTCGTTTATTTCACATGTTTCGGCGTGGGATACATTCAGGTCACTGCCCTTTTATAGGCAAATGACCCATACTGTCGTCAGATTCCACTGACATTAAACAGTTATTTAACTAACTACTGATAGAACACACTACTGAAGATGTCACAACAGCTGACATCTTCTTACAAAATTTCCTAAGTGTTCTACCTATTACAAGTACTGAAAAGGAAACTACTGAAAAGCTACAATGACTGAAGAACAAACTCTTCAGTCGTTTACAACTACTGAACTATAACAGCTGAAGAACAAACTCTTCAGTTGTTGTACAAACTACTGAAATGAAAAACATAAAACTACTGAAAAGAAAATAAACCATCACAACAACTGAAGAAGACTTCTTCAGCTCTTGTGACAAACTCTGAACCTTCAGCACTTTGGTCTTCAGACTTTGGTCTTCAGATGATTCATCAGCTGATGACTTCAGTAGTTGTCATCAGCTGATGTCTTCTGTCGTTGTCTTCAGATTTTGTGCATCAGCAGTTGTTCATCAGTTCTTCAGTTCTTCAGACTTTGATCTTCAGCACTTGTCTTCAGTACTTGAAGTCTTCAGTACTTGTGTTTATCAGTACTTTAGACTTCAGTACTTATCTTCAGTACTTTGGGATCTTCAGCTGTTGTACTTCAGTTCTTTGAACTTCAGCTGTTGATTCTTCAGACTTTGTCAGAACAGCTGATGGGAGTCTTCAGCAGTTGTTGTGATGTCATGTGGGACTTAGAGGTTTTCCTGATCTTGGCTCATTGGTTCTTTTGGTCCAACACGATGGCACTGACCTGAGGATAAGCATAACCTACATATTCTAGAATTCATTGTTGTTTGCCGCCTCTCTGCTGTGCGTGGCACTGACCTGAGGTTTGGCTTCTCTTTGAAAGCTCTAAGAATAGTTTCTTCTTGTCAAAATACCTATAGACCGCTCGAAAGTCCTCTAAGGAATACTGATTACCATATAAGCTTAGGATCCACAAATGTTGGTTGAAATAATATAACTTAATTCGTTACCAATGTGTGTCAAAAGTCTGTGTATGGATTTAAGTGGACAAGTATACTGACATCGTCGTGTATGCACTGACTGAAGTTGATAATCAAAGTACGTTACGTATCATATCAAGCATGATTCCCAGTTAGATCTTAGAAGTCTTAGATAAGTGAGAAAGCTGTGATATGCAAGTGTGTAAAGTTGAATACTAATCAAAGGTTCTAAGTAATGGTGTATATGCCTGTCTGATTCCAAATGAGTCTGTTCCTGCTATAATGACAATGCTAATAGGCTATACAAACCTGCCCTAACAAAAATCACAAAAACATGTTCTTTCTATTCGTAGTTTTAAGATTTTTCAATTTTTAGTATAATGTGTCATTGTCGGACTGTGTGTATTGTTCTCTGTTGACATCACCAAATGTGCTTAACGTTTACTTAAACAAATTGTTTCTAAAAAGTTAAATGGATCACGTCTGAGGTGATCGGGTGGATAAATGGATCACGTCTGAGGTGATCGGTGGATAAATGGATCACGTCTGAGGTGATCGGGTGGATAAATGGATCACATCTGAGGTGATCAGTAATGTGTTGCTTTTAAAAGTGATCATGTCTGAGATGATCAAAAGATTATAATGTTTTATCAATTGGTTAAGAAAGCTAAGGGTCGGTCCATAACTTGACAAAAATAGCTCAAGTATAGCCCAATCACACAACTGAATCTGATCTGACCCAGTCGTACGAATGGGGTATACGATTGAACACAATCGTAGGATTGAGACATGCGAATGAGCTCAATCGGCCGATTGAATGTGACCGAATAGGCCAATCATGCGAATAGACTCAAACGTACGACTGAGTTTGAGTCGGGCGAATGAGTGGAGCGAATAGGTCCAGTCGGCCGACTGAACTGAGCTCTAGTATAAATAGATCCCTCAGTCGATCGCAGACCTCATTCGCCCTAAATTCAAAATCGCACCGTTACGCTGCCCAAATTTCATTTGAATTCAAACCTCTGTCTACTCGATTACTGACATTGTGACATTGTTATACAGGTAATATGCGACCAAAAGATGATCAAAATTGTCAAAGCTGGTTCGAAATACACGGATATTTGACCTAACTATTGAACCGAAACAAAGCTGCACAATAAACTGCCATAATCACATACAATGTTAAAATCATGGATTAGGTGGTTTAGATACATGATTGTGAGTCTAATAAACATGAACTTAATGTTTAATTTAGCCATTTGATAAATCTGAGTTGGAAATGGAACAGTTTTGTCTACGATGCGACTGGTCCCTCAAAATGAACTTCAATCGCCCGATTGAAAGGGGCGACTCATTCAATCAGCCGAATGAATAATGCGAATGGATTGAGTGTGTGATACGACTGGACTCCAGAATGAACTTCAATCGCACGATTGAAAGGGACGATTCAGTCAATCGGCCGAATGAAACATGCGAATGAGTCATTCGGTCGACTGACTCAATCGCAGGTTCAGTCTCCCAATTAGACTAAATCGCATGACACACCATCCGACTGAACCCAGTCGCACAGTGCAATCACATGATTGAACTAAACTGTTTTCTGATTTAGTCAAACTCTGTTTTACATGTTTCTAACGTGTGTTTGCTATTGATTACAGGAATATGGCTAATAGGTGGACCATAAATCCAAAGCACAACATTTGTGCTCACTTGGATTCCACCTCGAGAAATGGTGGTGAGTTTGAAGGGATTATCGACTTTTTGAGGAGGTCATGGATTTTCAGAGCTATATCTACACCCTGTACTCCCTATCAATCTATTCATCAGTCATTTTGGGAGGGAGCTACTGTAGACCGATCAAGGGAACCCTACCGTATCCGAAGCAATATCTTCGGTAGGGAGATTGAGATTACATCTGCTGATATAAGGAGGGTATTAGGTTTTGGAGACGACGAGGAACACCCACTTAAGCTGCACCCTCTTACTGTTCGTGGATGTTTCCTTAGGATAGGGTACTGCGGGGACATAAACTCGGGTGTGCTGAACAAGAGCAACCTGAGCCCCCAGTACAAGTACCAAGAACACGTCATACTAAGTGTATAGCATCTAGGAGGGGTGGGTTTGATGATCTGTCTGATCAAATCCAGAATGCCTACGTGGCATTGGTCCTAAACCACCCCTTCAGCTTCTCCAACATGATCTTCATGTATCTGATCGAGAACTTAGAGGCTAAGGGGAAGGAAGGTTTTTGCATGTATCCCCGATTTCTACAGCTTATAATTGATGAGAAGCTGCCCGATCTTCCTAAGGAAAGGAGTGATGCAGTGGTGTTGGAGATTATGGATGACACCACTCTTGGGAGGATGAAGGTTTACAGAGGCAAGCAGGTGAAGCCGGTGATGAAGAGGTTGATTGGGCATCTGGCCCGGGCTGATTATGTTGCACCGAGGAGACGCAAATGGCGTCATGATGACAGCGAATCTGATACGTAGGTGATTGCGATACTATCAAATGATTCTGATGATGATGACAGTGGTGATGGTGGAGATACAGGCCCCGTTCCATCTAGGGCCACTACCACTGATATACCATCTCCACCATCCACCCACGATGGAACTGAGTCTGCTGGTTTCCATCAGGATTTTATTCCTGATGTGGAGGAAGAGGAGTCTGAAGAGGATCCCTTGACACGTAATGTGGGAAGCAAGGTTGTTCCCATAGAACATGGGCTAAGGGCGGTCAGTGAAGGCCCACGAGACTCAGGAAAGATAGCCACTGATCCGAGTTATGCACCGGAGTCAGCCAGTAGGGTTGTAGGGGGAGCATCCACTTCAACGGGAACGAGGAAGAAAAGGATGGCTCAACCCCATGGTCAAAAGAAGAAAAAAAGACGTCTCACCTTTGTTACAACCACCTCCACAGCCACACCATCTACCTCCACAGCCACACCATCCACCACCACAGCCACCACACCATCCACCACCACAGCCACCACACCATCCACCACCACAGCCACCACACCATCCACCACCACAGCCACCACACCATCCACCACCACAGCCACCACACCATCCACCACCACAGCAACCACATCAACCACCACCACTGTGCCCCCCACTACATCATTCCCACCTCCTCCCATATTCACTACAGCCACCACAACCCACACCACTCACTAAACACAACCCTCATCTGCACTCTCGAGCTCAGTCATACCACCTGTCTCTGTGGCTGAGCAACTTGCTGCACTGAACAGCATGGTGCTCCAGTTGCTAGCCTCCGACAAGGCCAAGTCTGCTCAGATTCTACAACTGCAAGAGCAAAGTTCTACACAAATAGCTGAGATTGAGAGATTTAGGGATTTGACATCTTCACAAGCCCAGGTGATCACTTCACAGACTGATCAGATCACAAGCTTGCTTAAACATGAGGCTGAGACAAATGAGAAGATGGAGAGGCTGGAGGCGGCTCACAAGACTCTATTGCTAAAGCTAAAAGGCAATCAGAGTGAGCCCCTCAAGATCGGGGAAGGTGATGATGAAGGTGATGATGATGATGATGATGATGAGGATGACGATGATGAGGATGACGACAATGATAGTGATGAAAGTGATGATGGTGACGAGAAGAAAGATGATGAGGAAGGTGAAGGAGGAGAGACAGCAGGATATCATAGCGATGATGCAGCAGACGAGAGACGCACTAAACATCGTCAAGATCAAGGACCCTCTTCGTCTGCTCCAACTGAAGAAACTCCTGAGATTCAAGATAAAAGTACTGTTTAGTTATTCATGTTTATGTATTTAACAGACTTTTGTATTTGAAATTATGTAACATTTATATAATGAATGTTTATATCTTTGTTAATGATTGTGCTTGATTATTTACTAACAGATATTGTGTTTCATGTTTTAAATCAAGCAGATCCAAACTTCCAACGCGATGAATATGATGTCGAACCCCTACAGCAGGTCAAGAGTCAGTTAACAATGATCCTTGATCTGCAGGGTATCGTCAGAAGTTCGGTTGAGTATACCCCTAAGGAGGGTGAGATTATTCATGGCTTCACAAAGGAGCAGTTGGCTGAGATGCTCAAGCTTAACACCGATGAGATTGTGAAAGATGCTCCTGAAGTCCATTTTGACAGTGATGAAGAGCTAAACGATATAGATGAGATTGAGATTGAGGACATCACTGATCAACATTATCCAGAGTATACAGACACTGAAGGTCACGTCATTCCAAATTTGGATGACAACCTAGTCAGTGAGACATTTGACACTCTGGAAAAGATGGAAGCAGATAATGACAAACAAGAGGATACAGCCCGAGCTACTGAAGAAGAAGTCAAAGAAAGAAAAGCTGAGTAGGCTGCTTGTTTTGCAGAGCTTCGTGCCCAGAGAGATACTCCAAAGTCTGATGCCTACACCAAACTCTATAGAGTGAAGAAACATCAGAAGGTGTCTGGTAAGATCATATCTTGGGCGTATTTTGAAGATCTTAACGCATATGCAGTTAAGAGGGAGAAAGGTATCGAGTACTTTAGATTCCCACACGATCTAAAGACTCTACCTGGTTTTGAGCTTAACCAACTGGCAAAGCTGAAGTTGTTGTATGCTGATCCGAGAAAATGTCAGGTTGGTTTGAAGCTGCGTTAAAGAGAGAGTACCACACCCGGTGGGTGAACTTCAGGCCTCAGCAACCTACGAGGTACATTCGATGGTCTGAGTTGATCCACGAACCGGGAAGCCAAAGATTGTGTTGAAATGGCGTCCTCCGCGCACCATGTCGAAGATCTCTCTAAGGGAAATGCCTCAGGACATCACTTCATATTTCAAATGGTGGTACTACGATTGGTGAACAGCTGAAGCAGTCATAGTGTTGAACAGAGATGGACAGATGGATGTCATCCGGGTATTTGACCCGATGTGGCTTACGAACTTGTCGGCTAATGATGTTTATACACTCTACAAGTGGCCACTGTTCTATGACTCGCAGGATATCGTACAAGCTCTCCAGTATCAGCACGTCATACACCTCTGCTTTGTATTTGAAATACATGCAGGTGTAACCAGAGAGGAGAAATACAAGAAGTACGAAGAGGTTATGGGTAAAGCAAGACATTAGAGGAATCTAGGTCCAAGGGGAGTTTGTTGATACATGTGTCCCTAGATTCTGAGCTGAATGTAATATCTTTGTAATGTCTTGATTATGTGTAATTGAATGTTGATTAATGAAATACATTTAGTTGTTTATATTATAATGTTTATATATTTCATTAATGGGTTGTGTAATGATTAATTATATAGGTTTGTGGTTGTTTGAATTGGTATGCATAATGTTGTAATGATTAACACATTCAAACTTAACATGATGAAGTTATCATGCGAATGGGCCATGCCAATGGACCATACGCATGAATAACTTCATGCGAATGGCTCAGTCACACGACTGAACCATGAGACTGGATCAGTCGGAAGACTGAAGCATGAGATTGAACCAGTCGTACGATTGAAGGCTCAGTCCTGCGTATGGATCAACCGCATAGCTCAATCGCACGACTGAAACATGCGAATGGTTCAGTCGCCCGAATGAGAAACCCTTACCTATAAATACCACCTAGTTCGTGGAAAAACGTAACACTTCGAATATTCATAACCCTAGTCGACCCAGAGCGCCCTGTTCGTCCATTCCAACTTCATAGAACGTCCCAGATCATTCCTATTCCATTCTTAACGTTTTCTAATCGTTAGAGTGATCTTGATTTCGTTCTCCCTGATTGGATCGCCAATCAAATAGGATTCCGCACTATTTGATCCGGTATAACGAAGAATCAGTTAGTACTCCGTACGTACACGGTCCTAACATTAAAACCTATTTTAATTTTATATAATTAACACACTATTATTTGTCATTATTTAACTAACTTAAATAATGAAACAAATAATATCTCTTGAACAAACTATCCATATAATGTTGTTCTATTACAAAGCAATATCTTAGAAAACCCATTTTCTAAATTGGTGTCAATATTTATTTGTATGATCTCATCTATAAATAAATATTAATTGGTGTTTGTATAGCTTGTTATTGGGTATGACCTGACTTGGATCATAACGTACTAACCACATTAATCTTGTATGTGTCTTGGGCATATAAGATCCAACAATCTCCCACTTGCACAAGATTCATAAAAGATTAATGCAAGCAGTAAATACTGTCTAACAACAATTTACTACCCTTAATACGTATGACTAAGTGCCATTCAATAATATCATCCTCTTCAAGTACCATACTTGAAACGTTTTAGGTGAATCTATCATCTATCCTTTTGTCACAGATGTCATGTTAAATCTTAAAGACATGGAGTGATCATTCTACGTTGATTTAACTTTATCAGGCCTTAGACATCTTACTCTCAACGAATAAGAGGGACAAATCCCATCTTGACTACATACGTCTCTCACAGTTACCTCATATCATACCTGAACTCAGACTTATGTACTGCCATATTTCAGAATAGCGAAGAACTGAGCCAAAGTATAATATTTGGTAAATATCAAGACCCAATATGTATCTCAGGTCAGAGGATACCAAATGATGTTCGCCTTTACTCAAAATAACTTATGATCAATCATGAAGATTCCATGTAGTAATATTTGAGATGCAGGTCAGTCAAATATTTGTATCCCACAAATATCTATGAACCTTGGTAGCAACCCATTGCTCTATATTCATCCTTATGAATATGAACCAATCCAAGTTCATAATAATCTTACCGTCACACTTGTTCCCACAAGTCTGAACGACTACGGACGTTTAGAGTAAACAATTTACTCATGGATTAAACATGCTAAATTGGAACATTAATTGAAATATTATAGCCAAATAATTTTATTCAAATAAAAGGAGTTCCACATATCCAAATACAAAATTTACAGATCAAATCCAATCACTAGAATATCGAAGTCCCATGGCACAAGTATGACCTTCATGCTTTGCCTTTTCAAGGAGCTTCGTGAGAGGATCCGCAATGTTTTGATCCGTGTGAACTTTGCGAATACATATCTTTCCCTTTTCAACTTCATCTCGTATGTAGTTGAATCTCCGCTCAATGTGCCTAATCTTTTGATGAGCACGAGGTTCCTTGATTTGAGCAATCACACCCTCGTTATCACAAAAGATCTCTAGGGGGTCCTGAATGGAAGGGACAACCCCTAGATTGGCAATGAATTTCTTCAACCATGCAGCTTCTTGAGCTGCCAATGAGGCGGCGACGTATTCTGATTCTTTAGTTGATAGAGCCACGACATCCTGCTTGGAGCTCTTCCAAGAGACCGCTCCTCCATTCAGAATGAAAATGTATCCCGATTATGACCGTGAATCGTCACGATCGGTTTGGAAACTCGCATCCGTGTAACATTTTACAACGAGTTCCTCATCACCAGATCCATAGATTAGGAACATATCTCTTGTCCTCCTTAGGTACTTAAGTATGTTCTTAACAGCCATCCAATGACTGTTTCCAGGATTTTCCTGGTATCGGCTTGTCATGCTTAAGGCCCATGACATGTCTGGTTGAGTGCATATCATTGCATAGATGATGGATCCAATAGCAGATACGTATGGGATTGCCTTCATTTTATCTTGCTCATCCTTTGAGCTAGGACATTGAGTCGTACTCAATATCGTTCCTCTTTGAATAGGTACGGTACCTTTCTTAGAGTTTTCCATCTTGAACCTTTTCAAGATCTTATCAATGTATGCACTTTGATTTAAACCAATCAACCGCCTTGATCTATCCCTATAGATCTTTATTCCCAGAATATAGGCAGCTTCACCAAGATCCTTGATAGAAAAACAACTTGCAAGCCAGGTTTTTACACCTTCCAAGGTTGGAATGTCATTTCCAAATAGTAGTATGTCATCAACATACAATACTAGGAAAGTTATTGTGCTCCCACTAGCCTTCTTATACACACAAGCCTCATCAGCGCTTTTGATGAAGCCAAATTTCTTTACCTCCTCATCAAAACGGTGATTCCAGCTTCTCGATGCTTGTTTCAATCCATAGATTGATTTCTTTAACTTGCATACTTTATTAGGATGTTTTGGATCGACAAAACCTTCAGGCTGTACCATATAGACATCTTCCTCAAGATATCCATTTAGGAAAGCGGTTTTGACATCCATTTGCCAAATCCCATAATCATAATGAGCAGCTATGGCAAACAATATCCTTATAGACTTTAGCATCGCAACAGGTGAGAAGGTTTCATCATAATCAACCCCTTGAGTTTGAGTGAAACCCTTTGCTACAAGTCTAGCTTTATAAGTATCCAAGTTTCCATGCATATCGGTTTTCTTCTTGAAAACCCACTTACTTCCAACTACCTTAGAATTAAGAGGTGGTACAACAAGTTCCCAAACTTGATTGTCATACATGGATTTCATCTCAACGTTCATGGCTTCAAGCCATTTGTCACAATCCGAATTGGACACTGCATCATGGTATGTGGTTGGTTCATCTGAATCTACCACATAGCATCCATCCATGAAAAACCGTATCTTTCAGGTGGATTACTAGTTCTACCACTTCTGCGAATGTTTTGTGTGTATTGATCAACCGCTTGATCATCCTCAACATCCTCATGTTGAGTGCTAGTTTCAACCAACCGTGCATCGGGTTGTGGTTCTTGATCCTCCTCAAGATCCACTGTTCTATTGCTAGTTCCTTCCATAAGGAACTTTGCTTCTAAGAACTTACCGTTTCTGGCAACAAACACCTTTTGTTCCAGTGGATCATAGAAATAATATCTCATAGAATCTCTAGGATATCCAATAAAGATACACTTGGTGGATCGGACTTCCAATTTGTTTGGGGTGGGAGTCTTAACATAAGGCTCACAACCCCAAACCCTTAAGTATGATAGGGATGGAACTCTTCCATGCCATATCTCAAAAGGTGTCCTTTCCACCTTTTTAGTTGGGGCCATATTTAGAATACGGGCCGCGGAGAGCAAAGCGAAACCCCAAAATGATAGAGGCAATGTGCTTCTAGCCATCATAGATCAGACCATATCCAATAAGGTTCGATTCCTCCTTTCAGACACACCATTATGTTGTGGTGTTCCAGGTGGAGTGAGTTGTGAGACAATCCCACAACTCCTAAGATGATCTTGAAAAACATCACTTAGGTATTCACCTCCTCTATCGGTGCGGAGAACTTTAATCGACTTGTTGAGTTGATTTTCTACTTCATTCTTGAAGATTTTGAACGTTTCAAAAGCTTCATCTTTGTGCCATAATAAGTACACATACCCATAACGACTATAATCGTCGGTAAAGGTAATGAAGTATCTTTCACCATTCCTAGTCATTGGTTTAAAAGGACCACATACATCCGAATGTATGATTCCTAATAAATATTTTGCCGTTTTGTTAGTTCCACTAAAGGGTGCCTTAGTCATTTTACCTTGTAAACAAGATTCACAAACATCAAATGAATCACATTCATTTGTTTTTAAAAGACCATTCTTTTGAAGTGTTTGTATATGTTTCTTGTTTATATGACCAAGACGACAATGCCAAAGATAGGTATTAGTCAAATCCAACTTGAGTTTCTTAGTGTTAGTTTGGTATAATGAACTATTTAAAGCATTTTCATGAACCAATTCATAAATACCATTAACGGGAATAGCTTTAAAATAGAACATATCATTTAAAGAAACATGAATATCATTTTCAACAAAAGATAATACATAATCATAATGTCTTAATTAGGATACAGAAATAATGCTCCTAGTCAAACTAGGAGCATACAAAACATTCTTCAAAATAACATCCAAGCCACTTGGAAGTTTTAGGATGTAGTCCCCACGAGCTTCAACTTGGACTTTGGTTCCATTGCCCATGAAGAGACTAACATCCCCTTGATTGAAGTCCCTACTTCTTTTGAACCCCTGCAACAAATTGCAAATATGAGTTCCACATCCGGTATCCAATACCCATGTGTTAGAAGATGTAACATTAAGATCAATATGAATCATGTATATTGTACCTGAGGTCTGCCCGGCATCCCTCTTTGCTTTCAACTCTTGGAGATGGACAGGACAATTCCTTGCCCAATGTCCAATCTCCCCACACTTGAAGCATGGGTCATTAGTAGCAACCTTTTGCTTTTTCTTTTGTGGTTTGGGTGGCACCCTTGCCACCCCTTTCCCTTTTCCCCATACGGGTCCCTTACCCTTGGCAACCTTTGCCTTGGGTGCGGGATAAGGCCTTTCTTGTTCCCACCTTCATTGATGGTGAAAACGGGTAAAACCCTTTTACCCATGGCCGACTTGGCCGTTTTAAGCATTGAGTGAAGTTCACCAATGCTCTTGTCCCAAGCATTCATGTTGTAGTTCAACACGAATGTCTCGAACTTCTTGGTAAGGCCATTAAGGATCAAATCCATGGCCAATTCCTTCGAGATGGGACAATTAAGCCTCTCGAGGCGGTCAATATGACTTTTCATCTTAAGTACATAAGATGAAACAGATTGGTTGTCGTCCATACGACATGCATGGAGTGCTCGAACCGTTTCGAAGCGCTCAACCCTTGCTTGCTGTTGGAACGTTTCCTTCAGCTGGGTTATCATGTCATAAGCTCCGTGATGTTCATACTCCTTTTGGAGATCCGGAGTCATGCTCGCTAGCATGAGACAAGACACTTGGACGGAGTCCTCAGTGTACTTCAGCCAATCGTTGTAGGCCTCCTCATCATACTCAGTAGGTTGATCGGGGATAGGGTCGTCTAAAACATATGATCGTCTCTCTTGCTTGAGAACGATTCTCAAGTTTCGATACCAATCAATGAAATTGTTATGATTTAGACGTTTCTTTTGAAGGATCGCTCGTAATGATTGGGTGGACGCGGATGAGTTATCATGATTGTCATTATTGGTGGTCATCTACAAAATTTAACAAAGATCTATTTTAGTATTTTCGATATTGCTATTTTTATTAATTAATGCCTTTTAAGGTCATTTTTATATTAAATCTAGAACCCAACGTTACATTTAAATTGTTGTTAGGTGACCTTTATCCCACGATTTAAATTAATAAGGTGGTCAACGATTGACGGTTGCAACCATTTGCAACTTCTAGAGGTATGGGATCGACTTTAAACATCATATGTAAAGTCGGCATGTTAATCCCATCAACACCATTTGGAAACCATATTGTAGGTGATCCATTTAACATGGTTTGCAAATCAAGTTACCCTACTTGCACACACGTGTGAGTTTACCCACATAAGTGGTTAGGTGACCTTTATCCCACCAATGTGGTATCCCCACCTTAAGTCACAAGTTCCCTCTAAATGTTTAGGTGACCTTTATCCCATTAAGAGTTTCCAAATGACTCAAGTGTTGTGCAAAAGGACGGTGTTAAACTTGTTTGTCAAATGTTTAGAGATTTCATAATTCTAGTTTAGAAAACTCTATGTACTTGTATTTGCATGCTTACAAATACAAGATACCCTATGGTCCTTTTAACAAAACCCATTTTATTAATCATTAATCCTTTTAATAACCTTTTATTTAACCACTTAATGATAAAGAACCATTAAATTTTCAGCTTGTTAAGTTGTTAATTAGTTTGCAATGCATATCCAAATATCAACCAAACAATCAATGAAAAATCATCCAAACAAGCATAAAATATAAACATGAGTGCATAACCATAGCCACTAAGTTGACCACACTTGTTTGCCATCACAAGTGTTGTCATAAGTCTTTCTTAAGGGTTAATGATGACACATCATATGTGTCCATGGACTCCCACGTGATTCCACATCCAAATGCTTCAAGGTCCATGTATTTCATGTCCATCTTTGGGTCTTCATCTTGTGCATCTTCCTTTTACAAAATTATATCCTAATACATTTTTCTAATAAAAGAAATGCACCTAATTTATCTATTACATAACCAAATGAATAAATAATTACAACCCAAATAATAAATATAAATATTACAACCCTTTCATGAATCAAAACCAACATGAAAAATATCACAATCAACCAAAACAAACACACAAGGCCAAGGCTATGTAATGCACCAACATATAAATATATTTAACATCCAAGAACAACAATGAAGCCCCTAATGGGTTGAAAAAGTCCATGAAAACTAATTTTTCAAGACCTTTTGAAGCATGCATTCCATATATCCAGCTCTGATGCCATTTGATGGGTTTTGTCACATGTAAAACCAAGTAAGTTTAACTATTTAAACTTAGAAAAATGCAGCGGATATAAAGGTTAGCATGTGGTTTATAATCTGAAATTTTTAACCATTTTCAAACACAAACAAAACCCAAGAATGAGGATCTTTATATATATGAAATAGCAAGCTATCAAAACAAAAATACAACCATAGGGAGTTCTAGAAATCAACCTTTCTTGAACAAGAACGTTGTAGATAAAAAGATGAAGGTGATGATGTTCTTGAAAGTGTAGTCTCCAAAATACAAGACCTCAAGCTTTGTATACCCACAAGCTCTTCAAACACCAAGTTTGTTAGGAGAGCAACACCAAAAAAACTCTTCCTTTGTCCTTCAAAAGACCCAAAAATTTCAGCTTGTTGTTCCTTTCTTTCCTTCGAAAATTTTCAGCCAAACGGAGAGAGTTTTTGCTATGTATGTGTAAGAGAAAGTGTCTCTTGGGAGAGTGAAGAGTTGGAAGAGTGCAAAGTTAGTTTAATACTTGAAAGAACCAAGACAAAAGACTCTTCAAGACCCCCACATGGGGTGGCCAAGATTTGCTTTTAAAAGGGTCCCCCTTTTTTGAAACTTTTATAAATTTTGCACTCTTTCAAATCCTTAATTTATAAAATTAAAACCTATTTTAATTTTATATAATTAACACACTATTATCTGTCATTATTTAACTAACTTAAATGATGAAACAAATAATATCTCTTGAACAAACTATCCATATAATGTTGTTCTATTACAAAGCAATATCTTACAAAACCCATTTTCTAAATTGGTGTCAATGTTTATTTGTATGATCTCATCTACAAATAAATATTAATTGGTGTTGGTATAGCTTGTTATTGGGTATGACCTGACTTGGATCATAATATACTAACCACATTAATCTTGTATGTGTCTTAGGCATATAAGATCCAACAGTTAACTATCCTACTCATGACTTGGAGCTAGCAGCCGTGGTCTTTACACTAAAGATTTGGAGGCACTATCTTTACGGGACGAAGTGCACCATCTTCACTGACCACAAAAGCTTGAAGTACTTCTTCGAGTAGAAGGATTTGAATATGAGGCAGAGGCGATGGTTGGAGCTCATAAAGGATTATGATTGTGAGATCCATTACCATCCGGGCAAAGCCAACGTGGTGGCGGATGCCCTTAGCCGAAAGGAGAGGCCCGAGCCGATTCGGGTGAAGACATACCAGCTGATTATGACCTCAGATGTGATGAAGCAAGTCAAAGAGTTTTAAGATGAGGCACTAAAAGATGATCATCTGAACTCCGAAAGAATGAGAGGTCTGGTCGCAGAGTTGGGTGAAAACACATTTGGTGTTAGAACCCGGTTTGGATGAATGTGGATTCCTCGTCTTGGGGATCTACGAGTGAAGATTATGGATGAAGCTCACAAGACTTGATACTCTATTCATCCCGGTGCTACAAAGATGTACCAAGACATGAAGAAAGATTATTGGTGGCCGGGTATGAAGCATGACATGGTGGAGTATGTGAGTAAGTGCCTTACTTGTTTGCAAGTGAAGGCCGAGCATCAAAAGCCGTATGGAAAGATTCAACCTTTGGATATACCAGAATGGAAGTGGGAGCACATCACCATGGATTTTATTACGAAGCTGCCGCGTACTCCGAAAGGGTATGATGCTATATGGGTGATTGTTGACCGCTTGACGAAGAGTGCTCACTTCCTACCGATGCGCGAGACATATTCATCCGAGAGGTTGGCGGATCTTTTCATTAAGGAGATTATGACTCATCACGGTGTGCTGGTGTCTATAGTGTCTGATCGTGACACCTGGTTTACATTCAAATTCTGGAAGAAATTCCACGATGCGATGGGGACAAGGTTACATATTAGCACGGCTTATCATCCCCAGACTGATGGTCAGTCAGAAAGGACTATTCAGACATTGGAGGACATGCTACGAGCATGTGTGATTGATTTTAAGGAAGTTGGGATGACCACTTACCGTTAGCTGAATTCTCATAAAATAACAGCTATCATGCCAGCATTGGCATGCCACCTTATGAGATGCTATACGGTAGGAGATGCAGAACACCCGTTTGTTGGGGTAACATTGGTCATAAAGAGTTAGGGAGCGTCGAGGTGATCAAGGCTACAATTGAAAAGCTCGAGAGGATCAAGGCCTTAATGAAGGCAGCCAAAGATAGACAGAAGTCGTATGCCGATAAACGACGCAGACCGATTGAGTTCCAGGTGCGTGACCGTGTTATGTTGAAGGTCTCACCTTGGAAGGGTATCATTTGGTTCAGAAAGCGGGGAAAGTTGAGCCCGAGGTATATAGGCCCTTTCCGAATCATTGCTCGAGTAGGAGAGGTGGCCTATAGATTGGAGTTACCAGATGAGTTAAGTGGAATTCACCCAACATTCCACGTATCTCATCTGAGAAAGTGTTTGGCAGATGAAGATATGATTGTTCCACTGGAGGATATCGAAGTAGACGAACAACTCAATTACATGGAGCAACCAGTGGCAATCATCGATAGAAAAGAGAAGAGTCTGATAAATAAAGTGGTTCCTCTTGTGCGTGTACAGTGGAGGCACAGGAAAGGATCCGAGTCAACGTGGAGACCGAAGAGGAAATGAGACAGCATTACCCACGTTTGTTCGAGGAATAACATGTTTCGGGGACGAAACCTATATAAGGGGGGTGGACTTTGTAACGCTCGGTTATTTATCTATTTTAAAGCCGACGAAAGAAGAAAAGAAATAAAGTCCAAAGTCGAGGGACCAAACCCGCCAACGCATGAAAGTTGTAAAAATAGGGGATTTAGAGGGGGAGGGCAGCCACGCCCTCCCCACACTTGTAAAAATCAGCCAAAAAGAGAGATGGGAGGAAGAAGAGAAAAAGAAGAGAAAAAGGGGTGATTCGGGTCGATTCGGACTCGAAATTCGTCCTGTAGCTAGTCCAAACAAAGCTATTCATCTTCTCCTTCTTTGTGTGAGTTCTAGGACCCCTTTTTTACTTGTTTTCAACCGATTTTGGGGCCGGACCACATAGAAACCCGTTTTTGAAAATGTGTGTGTTTGACCCATTTGGGTGTGATTGTGTGTAATGTGTTTAGAGTGTGATTTCGGACTTGTATGTGCTTGAATGGTGTCATAGTATGCTTCCATAAGGTTTAAGAGGGTTGATTTGGACTCAGAATGAGTTTGGAAGGGTTTGGCGGTCGAAAGTCGCGGCTGCAGTTCAGGATGAACTGCAGTCTGTGCCCAGTTAGGGCTAGGCGACTGGAGGGCCAATCGGCCGACTGAGGGACGACTGAGGTTCAATAGCACGAATGAGGTTCAATCGCACGACTGGGGATCCAGTCGCATGGCAGGTCATACGACTGAGAGTCCAGTCGCATAGGTGCTCAGTCGCACAGGTTTTCATTCGCACGACTAAGAGCTCAGTTGCATAGGTCCATTCGCATAGCTGTTCAGTCGCACGACTGAGGCTCAGTCGCACGACTAAGGGCTCAGTCGTATAGGAGTCCATCGCATAGATCCATTCGCATAGTTGTTCAGTCGCACGACTGAGGGCTCATTCACATAGTGTCCATTCGCACGACTGAGAGTCCATTCACATGACAGAGAGTCCATTCGCACGATTGGGTGTTCATCCGCGTGGGTGCTCATCCGCATTGGTCGAATCGCATGGTGCTCAGTCGCATGGAGGCCATGCGACTGAAGGGTGCTTAATCGCTCAAATAGGACTGTTGTGTATGTGGAGAGACATAGTTTAGTTATTAACCTTCGGGGAAAAGAGTAGGGGTAAGTAATGACGTGATAGTTCCCATAAGTACACGTGAGATAACCGTCAAGGCTTTAGAAGTTATGTTGGGCATAATGATGATAGTGTTGCATGTTTATGCATGATGTATATATGTTATGTATGTATGATGATGCCCTGTATAGTAATGTTATAGTGTATGTGGATGTTCCTTATTATGATGCATGTTTATCTTTCCCGTGACTTTACGTGTTATGTTAACAAATGAAACGAAAGTATTATGTAACGTAAAGGGAACGATATTGAAAGAGGAACATGATAAATGAATGCATGCATTAATAATGAATGAGAGTAATAAAGTCTTGCAAGCAAATAAAGGAGGTGAGCAACCTTATTGTTGCAACAGACTCGATATGGGATCCTTGTCTTGCGACCTCAGTCATCGTGGCTGTGTGCCACGAGGAGTGTAAAATCCTGATACTGTGATCGACCATGTGTATAGAACCATCGCTGCATATCCTAGGTACTGTGACCAGGAGGGTGCGGTGCGCCGATATAGAAGGTCTATGATAGGCCTAGATCCAGTACCACGATACCAAAGGATGTTGCATGTGGTAATGGTACACTTAAACTTTACCATAGGTACTGTGGCCAGGAGGTGCGATGCACCGTTATAGAAGGTCTATGATATAGACCTAGGTCCAGCACCACGATACATAAAGGTATTGTATATAGTGATAGTACCCCTAAACTTTATCTTAGGTACTGTGGCCAGGAGGTGCGATGCACCATTATAGAAGGTCTATGATAGGCCTAGTTCCAGTACCATGATACAGAAAGGTAAGGTTTATGGGTGATGGAGAGGAAAGAGCTAAAGATGAAAGAATGTGAAAGTTAAAGATAGATAATAAACGAAGGAATGACAGAGAATGAATGAAAGTTAAAGATAAAGAATGAATGAATGAAAGAATGAGAAAAGAAGATAATAATGATATTATCTATGTGTATGTACGATGTGTGATAGCATAAGAGTAAAGAG
This sequence comes from Flaveria linearis, assembly GCA_024085815.1. Lineage (NCBI taxonomy): Eukaryota > Viridiplantae > Streptophyta > Magnoliopsida > Asterales > Asteraceae > Flaveria > Flaveria linearis. The sequence continues at coordinate 231,383 of JABSNV010000407.1, read as the reverse complement.
ACGGTTTTAATGGAAAGTAAAGTATGTTTTATTATAAAACTAGAACTCACTCAGCAACGCTGACTTTTTATGTGTTTCCAGTTGACAGGTAGTGTTGCTGAGGATGACACGAGGCGGCTACTCAGCTCTTTTGGGATGACATTCTTTTGTGTAATGCTTTTATGATGTAATACAACAATATAGATTTTGTAACCGATGAGCGTTGTATTAACTGGCAAAAGCATTCATAGTAAAATGAAAAGTTATTATCAAAGTTTCCGCTGCATGATTTCAATAAATATTATATAATAGTATGTTTTATGGGTAATGAATGACTAACTGTGAGGTGCCGGGAATGGGGCCTTACAGTTGTTTCGGACCCTGTATTAGCAACGACATCATTATACATTTTCGTTTCATGTGTAACTAAGGTGGAAGATTGTAGATGCATAGAAGAACCGGCCACGTACTATGATGACTACTCATGTTTCCAAAAGGATTGATTCCGTCCGAACTAAATCCAAACCGTATACTTCTAATCTCATTACCCAATTCTGGATACATGTTATCAATATTTCTCCGCTGAGTAAAATCTGCCACAGGTTTTAGTTTTCCATCATTTATACGCTTCTCTGAATGCCGACGTAATAATTTTGCTTCTTTCTCATTTGAAAATAATCGTTTCAGTCTTGGTATAGTGGGAAAAATACCATAACAGTTTAGCTGGTGGTCCATTTTCGTTACATCATCATCAACTTCATCTGCTTCTTTTTATGTTCATACCTTGATGCACCACATGTGACACATTTATGATAATTTTTAGCTCCTTTCTACAACATACAATCATTTGGACAAGCATAAATTCTTTTAACTTTCAATCCTATTGGACACATCAACACATCAATTTTTGGATTCGTATAATGAAATAGGTAACTCATTACCTTCCAGAATCATGTCATGTAAAACCAACAATAGATTTGTGAAACTTTTATCACTCCATCCATAGTTTGCTTTTAAGTTAAATAACTTCAACACTGCACTAAGTTTAGAAAAATTCTCACAACCAACATATAATGGTTATTCTACATCATCAAATAGGTGTTGTAATTTGTCTTCATTAGCATCACCATTATGATTCCCTATATCATTAAACATGACATCTAAATTATCATTTGCATCATTTAAATGGTCACTGATGCCATTTAAATCATCACTGTTATCATTGTTTAACTTAATTGACGAAGTGTCCTGATCAATAAGTGATTCCTGTGCTTTGACCAACAAGTGTATCTAGGCATAAATCTATTTTTCAACAAATGAAATTCTATATCTTGGATATTGACAAATCCTTTGAAATTTTTGCAAATTACACAAGGACACCATATCTACTGTGCGCTCGTATTCACGCGATTAGCTTGAGTAGACTTAAGAAAACTTTGAACACCCTTCGCATATTAAGCCAACACGTTCAGTTTTGTACATCCAATCAGCATGATCCATCTTAGAATTAAAATAAAAACAAAATAATATAAATGTATGTTTATGATGTAAACTAATGTTCTAATGCAGTGGATCCTAACCCACTTTTTGAATATTATATCTTATATGTATACATTTTTACGAGTTGACTACTTATGAAAAATAAGGTATCATTTCCCTTAACTCCCTGTTGGACCAAAAGAACCAATGAGCCAAGATCAGGAAAACCTCTAAGTCCCACATGACATCACAACAACTGCTGAAGACTCCCATCAGCTGTTCTGACAAAGTCTGAAGAATCAACAGCTGAAGTTCAAAGAACTGAAGTACAACAGCTGAAGATCCCAAAGTACTAAAGATAAGTACTGAAGTCTAAAGTACTGATAAACACAAGTACTGAAGACTTCAGTACTGAAGACAAGTGCTGAAGATCAAAGTCTGAAGAACTGAAGAACTGATGAACAACTGCTGATGCACAAAGTCTGAAGACAACGACTGAAGACATCAGCTGATGACAACTACTGAAGTCATCAGCTGATGAATCATCTGAAGACCAAAGTCTGAAGACCAAAGTGCTGAAGGTTCAGAGTTTGTCACAACAGCTGAAGAAGTCTTCTTCAGTTGTTGTGATGGTTTATTTTCCTTTCAGTAGTTTTATGTTTTTCATTTTAGTAGTTTGTAAAACAGCTGAAGAGTTTTTTTCAGCTGTTATAGTTCAGTAGTTGTAAACGACTGAAGCTTTTCAGTAGTTTCCTTTTCAGTACTTGTAATAGGTAGAACACTTAGGAAATTTTGTAAGAAGATGTCAGCTGTTGTGACATCTTCAGTAGTTGTGTTCTATCAGTAGTTAGTTGAATAATTGTTTAATGTTAGTGGAATCTGACAACAGTATGGGTCATTTGCCTATAAAAGGGCAGTGACCTGAATGTATTCCACGCCGAAACATGAAATAAACGAATATTATTCCTTCAAGGCAGAATTATTCTCTCTACATCTACTTTTAGTTTGCAGGCAATATTCTTTATGTTCTTGCTTTAATTGCTAATATTCATGCTAAATCCGCTGCAAACACAATCTAATTGATCAAACTAGAGGCTGAGATCCTAACAAATGGTATCAGAGCCGGTTAATCATGATCGATTTCACTATTAATCATTTGAAACTGCTTTTGATCTCTAAGTTTGATCGAATTAGCAATTTGCAAGAATTAGCTGTAGAGAGAGAGATTCTGCTGTTTTTGGCCAAAAACTTGAGGTTCTCTTGGTGGTTTTGAGCTACATTTGTTTTGTTTAAACTTGAGTTTGACTAATAACTGAGATGACTACACCAACAAACGATCCTCACAATACTGGTTCCTCAACCAAGCCACCGATGCTTGTGAGGAATAAGTACAACATATGGCAAAGACGTATGCTTCACCACTTGCTGTCAACAGTGCTGGTTGTTGGAAGTCAGTGGTGCATGGACCATACAAGCCTATGGTGAGCGTCCCTGAATCTAATGAACAGGTTCCAAAGAAACCTGAACAATATTCGGACGAAGATCTAAAGCTGTTCGAGATTGATGCTAGAGCCCATGGAATTTAGCCATGGCTATTCCAAATGAGATTTACTCAGGGCTCTTGCATCATGAAACTGCTCATGACCTATGGGTTTCTCTAAAGGAACAATTTGGAGGAACTGATTCGGTCTTAGCAAACAATAGGGAAATCCTCGCCCAACAATATGAGACATTCTCATATAGAAAGGGTGAGACTCTGACCCAGCAGTTTGAGCGGTTCTCTTGTTTGATTTCTGAGCTGAAGATGGTCAAACAAGAGTACTCCAACAGCCAGATGAACAACAGGTTCCTCAGATCACTGCCTGAGAGATGGGACACTTATACCATTGTCCTACGCTCCAGTGTAAATCTGGAAACTCTATCTCTCACCCAACTTCATGGGAAACTGCTCACTTTTGAGAGAGAGATAGAGCAAAAGAGGAAGTTGTCCACTTCTCGCAAGCTCGCTGATGACTTTGTTCAAGGCAATGCTGCCTTGATAAGTCAAGAGTCAGAATATGCTTCATCAGGAAGTTCTTATGATGAGTATATTGATTTCTCTACCAACTCAGAACAAGCTTTTGTTGGTGTAGGTAGTAGTTCAGGAGGCTGCAGTGATAACTAGTGCTTCTTGATGGATGATTTGAAGGGCATTCCAGATGATGATCTGGAAGAGATGGATATTTTGAGCCAAATGGCAATGATCAATATCAGATCTCAAAAGTTCTACAAAGAACTGGTAGGAAATTCCCTGGTCTCTCTGGCAAAACCAAAGTTGGTTTTGACAAGAGCAAGTTGAGGTGTCACAAGTGCCAAAGGCTTGGACACTTTGCAAGAGAGTGCAGATCATCTGGATCTAACTCCTTGCACCTTTGTGACTTTCCAAGCAATAGCTCACAAAACAGAGGGCAACCTTCCTCCAGTTCTGGTCATCCCTCACAAGCACAGGCATCACCTGCTTATTTTGTGCCTCAGGGGTATATGCCATACTCTTACCCCTGCTACTACATGCTTCAGTCCAGTCAACTCAAGCACCTTCGGCTCAACCACCACAGGCTCTTCCTGAGCCTCAATCTTCCCATCTCATCATCAAACACAACCTCAACAACACAGCTTCTTCACCCCAGGAGTTGTTGACTGGAGTAGTCTACCAGATGATCTATCTGGACAGGAACAACTACTCCAAGGTGCTGGTCAACATGGTGGTGATAGTCCTTTTGGAAATCTTGCTCTGATGGCCCTTGAGTCTGCTGAGGGGTCATCATCTAATGCCTCATCACAGGTATCATCTGAGGCCAAAGCCAAGCTTTGTTCTGAATCATGCATAGCAGCATTTGCTTCTATTAGAGAAGCAAATGTAGCTTTAATAGATAAAAATCTTGAGCTAGAGCACACTATTTCCAAAAGAAAAGTTGATTTTGAGGTTGTACTAAAAGAGAAAAATGATGAGATTTACAAGCTTAAATGCCAAATCAAAGATGGTAAAGCTAGGGAAGATGTACTTCTAGAGAAGTACAGAGACCTCAAGGAAACTCTTGCAAACACCCAAGTAGAGTGTGATCGATGGGTGCAATCATGCAAGGGTTTGAAATGCTTCTTAAGAAGCATACAGCTTCTAATGTGAAGTTTGGGATTGGTTATAATCACACTGCTCCTCCTACAGATTTCACTTTAAGAGCAGAAGTTGAATCTGATAGAGAGACCAATAACCAATCCTTCTCATCATGTGACCTACTATCTTCTGATTCAACATCATCAGAGATAGAAGTCAGCAACCAATCAGCAGATGCTACAAGAGCTGATGGTTCAAATGTTGACTGTCACATGATCAAAAAGTTGATCAACTCAGGTGTTGTCTCTAGAAGTACTGAAAGTACTAGAGAGCAAGTGATAACACTTGAAGTTCAACCTCAACTACGCCAGCACTGAAGAGAAGAAAATGACAGTAGAAAAGGTTTGAAGACAACTAAAGAAGAGGTCAGGAAAGCAGGTACTAAAGGGAAGAAAACTGCTAGTACTGATAACAAACAGCTGAAGAACAAGTCTTCAGCAGTTTCATCTTCTTTGGTTGATGATCAACACAAGATGAAGAAGAAGCCATGTGAGATATGTGGCTTGTTCAATCATCTTACTGATGATTGCTGGTACAAAAGGGGTTCCAAACTCAAACAACAGGAGGAAATTAAAGAGCAAATAAAGAAAATGAAAAATGAGTTTGAAACCAAGTTTGTACTAGCAACATCAAAGCCTGAAATCCCTAAGCCCAAAGCTAAATCTAAAAAGAAAGTAGGGAATACTCAGGCAACAGCTGAGGTTTGCTCAGAAAAAGATGTACAACATAGGAATCCATCATCAGCAAACTCCAGTGTGTCTGAAGAGCTGAAAGCTTTATCACAAGTCAGACACAACTGGTGATGATGGTTCAGCATCTAATGGGAAGATTCAACCATTTAGATGCTCCTGTGTTGAAACCACAGAAAAGGAAGTCCAAGCCAAAGGGTTCCTCTTCTACACCATCTTCTTCACCTCAGGCTGTTACACATAACATACCTGTTAGTGCTGCACCTATAGTTGAGAACAGACCCAAAACCCAAACAGGTTTTGGGTCTCTAAAACTAACTAACATGTGGTTATGATTGCAGGGTTCTTCAACATGCCAAAAGAGCATCTGGTATGTAGACAGTGGAGGATCTATGCACATGACAGGAAGCAGCTCCCTTCTTAATGACTACTCTTAAGGAAAGAAGGGATTTGTTTCCTTTGGCAATGATGCAAAGGGTTACATCATCGGAAAAGGCTTTGTTTCCAATGGGGAAATAAGGTTTGATGATGTTAACCATGTGGAGAATCTAAGTACAACCTCTTGAGTGTCAGTCAAATGTGTGATAAGGCCATATTGCCCTTTTCACAAGCAGGAACTGTCGGATTCTGTCATCCAAAGTTCTAAATTTGATTGACAAGGTGTTGGATGAATACACTCTCCTGAAGGCCAACAGGACAGGAAGAGTGTATCCTTAGATCTTTCCAAAAAGATAGATCTAAAAGGCCATCCTTGCCTATTCTCCAAGGCATCTCCTCAAGTGTCTACTCTATGATAAAAGGCTGGGGCATGTTAATTTCAAGAACATGAATCAGCTGATAAGCCATGTTTAGTAAGAGGATTGCCTTTGAAGGAGTTCAAGTGTAAGACAACTGCATTGCTTGCTTAAAAGGAAAACAACACAAAGTTTCATTTCCTTCAATAGAAGAACCAAAGTCCACTGCCTGCTTGCAGCTCCTGCACATGGATCTTTGGTCCTGTCAGAGTGATGAGCATGGCAAAGAAGAAATACTGCCTGGTAATTGTGGATGATTATTCAGGTACGTATGACTTTCTTCTTGCACTCTAAGGATGAAGCAGCCAAGACTATCATGAACTTTGTGTTATTGTAGAAAAGCAGTATTCCCTACAGGTCAAGTGTGTGAGAGTGACAATGGAACAGAATTTAGAAACCACACCCTTGATGACTTCTACCTGTCCAAGGGAATTAAGAGCAGTTTAGTATTCCTAGAACTCCTGAGCAGAATGGAGTGGTGGAGAGAAAGAACAGGACTCTCATTGAAGCAGCAAGGTCAATGTTGGCTGACTCAGGTTTGCCACTGACCTTTTGGGCTGAAGCTGTCAATACAGCTTGCTATGTACAAAACAGACTTTAGTGAATAAGAGGTGATGAAGACTCCTTATGAAATTCATCATTGGCTCCTCTAATTTCATTCTTTAGAGCCTTTGGGTGTCCATGTTTTTTTCTCAACACTAGCAACCCACTCCAGAAAATTGCTAGTAAGGTGGATGCAGGGTATTTTGTTGTTTATTCATCAACCTTGCAAAGGCATACAGTCTTCAACTGTAGGACAAAGTGGTTGAAGAAACTCTGCATGTTAAGTTCAATGAATCTCCAAAGGACCGATTCCCACAAAACCCTGTGGAGTTGTTTGATCTGGACATACTGCAATATGTTCCTTATCAGCCTCCAGCTGTTGAGCCTGTCAACAGTTCTCCACCTGGTGGTACTGAGATGATGTAGTCAGTACTCACCTCTTCAGTTTAGTGACAACCTGCCTGAGTTCACTAACCTGATGCTCCCTGTAGCTTCACAGCCCCATCCATAACAAATGCTGATGGTTTCTGCAAGCTCTACTTCATTTTGAGCTGCCATCTCCTACATGGTTTCAGGAATCTCCATCACCATTTGTCGCTGCTGAAAGTCCTACAAACACTTGCACTGACATTATAGTCTATCAAGAGCGAAGAATCACCCCCACGTCTCAATCATTGGTGATATCAATGCTGGAGTTTCAACCAGGAGTCAATTGTCCAATTTCTGCTTCTATGATGATCTCTTCATCATCAGCAAGAGCCAAAGAACTATCATGTTGCTTTAAGACAATGGATGGGTTGAGCAATGCAGCTTGAGCTTCTTCAGTTCAAGAAACAGCAAGTGTGGGAGCTTGTTCCTTTACCCCAAGGAAGTGTGCAATAGGCACCAAATGGGTATTCAGGAACAAAACACGATGATAAGGCCAAATTGTCAAGAACAAGGCCAAGCTGGTTGTCCAAGGATTTGCACAAGAGGAAGGCATCGATTATGATGAGACCTTTGCTCCTGTGGCAGACTGGAAGCAAGAACTGTTCTAGCTTATGCTGCCTTTCACAGTCTTAAGGTTTATCAATGGATGTCAAAAGTGCCTTCTTATAGGGAAAAATAAAAGAAGAAGTTTATGTGTGTCAACCACCAGGCTTTGAGGACAACAAACATCCTGATTGGGTGTACAAGCTTGATAAGGCTCTTATGGGCTGAAGCAAGCTCCTAGAGCCTGGTATGAGGCTGAAGCAAGCTCCTAGAGCCTGGTATGAGACACTCTCAACTTTTCTTTTAGAGAATAAGTTCACTAGAGGCACCATTGATAAAACCTTATTCATCAAGACTGTGGGACAACATAAGCTCCTGTTCAAATTTATGTAGATGACATCATCTTTGCATCCTCTGATCTAAAGTTATGTGATGAATTTACAAATGCTCATGAAGCAAAAGTTTGAAATGAGTGCTATGGGGGAATTACAGTTCTTTCTAGGTTTGCAAATAAACAAAGGGATGATGGATTTTTCATCCATCAGTCCAAATACACCAAAGAGTGTGTTGAATAAGTTTGATTTACAACCTGTAAGCCCTGTTTCTACTACTCCCATGAGCAGCACACACACGCTAGATGTAGATCAGAAAGGTAAAGCGGTTGATGAACCCCTTTACAGATGTATGATGGGTCCTTGATGTACCTTACAGCTTCTAGACCAGACATCATGGTTGCAACATGTGTTTGTGCTAGATTTCAGGCTGCACCTAAAGAATCCCATTTGATTGCAGTCAAAAGGATCTTTAGATATCTGCAAGGTACCCAACATAGGTCTTCTTTGGTATTCAACTGGGCATTCTTGCAAATTAGTTGCTTTCTCTGATAGTGACTACGCAGGATGCAAGTCACCAGAAAATCCACTTCTGTGATTGCCAATTCCTATTCAATTGTTTAGTTTCTTAGCAGAGTAAGAAACAAACATCAATTGCTACATCCATCTGCTGAGCTGAGTACATGCTGCTGCAAGTTGTACATCTCAGATACTCTGGCTTCAGAACCAACTCTTGGATTATGGCATTACAGAGACTAAGACTCCATTATTAATGGATAGTGCTTCACTCTTTGCATTGTCAAAAATCCAGTCCAGCACTCTAGGACCAAACATATAGAGATCAGACTCATTTTATCATGGATTGCTATGAAAAAGGTCTGATTGATCCAAAGTTTGTGCCTAGTGCTGATGAGCTTGCAGATATATTTACTAAGCCTTTATATGTGCCACATTTCAAAACCTGGTACTAAGGCTTGGTATGCTTTAGCTCGAATAATTTGACCAATACTGATGCTCTCAGTTCACAAGTACTGATGAGCATTAGTATGCAAAGGTCAAATATAGTACTGATGAGTAATTTAGTCTTCAGCATTTTCACAACTACTGAACTAAAAGGCTTCAAAGTACTGATGTACATTATTTGTTGAAAACAACTGATGTAGTGAGGTGGATTACAACTACTGATGTATCATTTTCAAACAAGGTACTGAAGAACAAATTTGTTCACAAGTACTGATGTGTAATTTCACAAGTACTGACGACTAAATTTGTTCACCAGCTCTGGAGTATTTCATCAGCACTAGTGAACATCTGATCACAAGAGCTGAAGGCATAAATACTTACAAGAGCTGAAGGGTCAATGAACATCTGAAAGTCAGCCAAAGAGCTGATGAGTAAATGTGAGGTCAGCATGAAACAACTGATTTGACGGAAGCAGCTGATGAGTAATTTTACTCTTCAGCTGATGCCAACAGCTGCTGTTTCATACCCAAACAACTGAAGGACAAAACCATGTCTTCAGTAGTTTCACAACTACTGATGGCTAACACTAAGTCCTCATTTGTTTACAACAACTGAAGCAATACCATGTCTTCAGTAGTTCACAACTACTGATGTCAGTATTTCACAACTACTGAAGGCTAACACCAGGTCTTCAGCTGTTTACAACGTCTGAAGACGAAAACTAGGCCTTCAGTAGTTTATAACTACTGAAGACTAATAACAAGTCTTCAGCCGTTTACAACATCTGAAGGACAAAACCAAGGTTTCAGTAGTTTCATCTCTGAAGCCTAACACCAAGTCCTCAGATGTTACAACCACTGAAGGTTAAAACCACGTCATCAGTAGTTTCAACAACTGATAACTAACACCAAACCTTCAGTAGTTTTCTTTCAGCCTTTGCCATACCCTATAATACCCAACCTTCAGAGCTTTTCATTCTCACTTGACCTAACTTTTCAAAACCTCTGAATTCCCATACACCATTAATGGCGGCCATGCAACTCAAACCTCGACACAACTGTGTCGCTCATCTCACCAAACCGCCATTCTGGGCCAAGTTCACAATGCCGTCGATCTGATGACCGACTCACAATACCAGACGGCATTCCTCCTCAACCCCACCATATACACCGACTCCTTGGCGGAGTCTGGACGAATATCACCGTCCAACCCGGAGAGAATAACGGCGAGGTCTCTCTCCGGTCCTCCGTCAACAACCACCCAGTGGTTATTACTCCAGCTACTCTTGAGAACCCTAAAGCTGGAGGATGCCACCTACCCAACCTCTTACCCCAAGGCGCCCTCGATCTATGCTTCACTGCCAACGACTATCAGGGCGACCTCTCAGCCACCACCTTGTTGAAGAAACACTTCCCAGATCCCCAACACTGATCTTTCACATGGTGAATGTGTGTCTGGCTCCCAAAACTTCTTCATGGGACCAGATGTCAACAAGGTGGCAACAGGTATTGTATTCTATCCTTGAGAAACACCCCTAAACTTTACTGATATTATATTTTGGGAACTCAGGGATATGGCCACAAAACCCATTTCTAACCGTTGGATCTTGTATCCTCGCTTTATAATGGCCATCATCCAAAGCCAGCTTCAAGCTGAGGGACTTGTTGGCACTGGAGTCCCTGCCATGGCTGTTCTAGCGGAGGTATACTCCAGGCACAACACCGACCACACACTCAAACAGGCTGCCGGCTGCGAAAACCCACGCAGCAGGAACCCACAACCTCCACCTCCAAATCCAAAGTCCCCACCAAGCCAAAAGCCAAGAAGCCCAAAAAGGCTACTCAGGGAAATGAGTCCCCTGAGGATGCCCCTGTAACACAAAGGCAGGATGTGGCTGCTGGTTCGATTCTCCCAGCAGCTACCATGACTCCACCCACCACAACCGCACAGGTTTCCTCTCAACAGGAGCCTGATGCAACCACAACTGGGGCACCTACACATCTGGGGTCTTTCTCACTTGAGGAGACTGCCATTGAAATGCACACTCCTCCCCATGTGCACTCTGCTTCTAGCCCATCTCCCACAGAAGCCGCCCCACAAAGTCCAACCCTAATGATTGCCAAAGTGTTGACCACCTGAGCACTCCACCCTCTCCCCAGTAACCTATTACAACTGGGGAGACTCCAACCGAAGAAGGGTTGATACTAGTGCCGGTGGGAGCCCCAACATAGAGAATCACATGTCCAATCTCCCAGTGTGGCTAGGGAGATAGGACAATCTGGTGAGGCTGCCACTTCCCCTGCATCAGCACATGAGCAGGGTGAAGCTGGTACAAGCAATAAGACCTCACCAAGGCAACTGCCGATGATGATCCAATCCGGAGGCTAGAAGTCCCCAGTACCAATACAAAAGGGGCACATGCTACTACTGAGCCCACACTCAGAGCATGTCTATCCTGACACAGTCAGGAGGTCAGGTGATTCAGCTCCCACTGATGATGACCTGAGCTTCTTCTATGATGTAGTTGCTCACAACACTATCTTAGAGGATGAGATAAGCAGACTCAAAGAGCTGCTCGCTCAAATGACTCAAGATAGGTCCATCTGCCACCACCAACCCACAGATGGCACCTTCACCCGAAGGTCTCACATACACTGAGCCACTCCCACAAACTCAGCCACCAGCCCCTGCTTCTGGCACTAGCTCTCAGGTCAGAACCCCCCTGATACTAGATGCTATCCTCCTCCAGAAATCCCTGCCTCTCATCACCCCCATTCACAAAATTGTGAAGAAAACCATTGATGAGAGGCTTCCCACACATATCCAACCTCTAGTGGAGGTCTGTTGCTAAAAAGCCCTTGCTGAGAGTCAACCCCAACAATGCACCCAAAAAGGGGGAGACCTCAGTGCAAGGTAAGAGGAAGAGGGGAGAGGAAGAGCTAGAGGTAGGTAGAAAGGAGGTGGTAGAGAGGGAGAAGGTTCAGGAGACCAAGGGGAAGGGGAGGGAGGAGGAGGAGAGAGCTGAAAAGAAGTGACTGAATCAAAAGGATTTCATGTCACTTATCAAAAGAGAGGAGAGGTGAGGGAGAGTGCTGATCCTGATCTAGCAGCCCTTGTCAAGGAGGCTGATGCTGAGCATAGCCGTTCAATGGACTCTGTCATTGAACAGCTGTTCAGGAAAGGCTTTGACAAGGACACTGGCCTGCTAGATCAAGAGATCAGGAATATGGAGAAAGAGAGATTGAGTACCGATGGACTACTTATAGCCAAGAGGAAAGAAAGAAACTTGAGGCTATGAGTAGGTCACTCAAAGTACCTGGGCAGACCAGTCCTTGATGTCAAGGCATGGACCAGGGACAGACTCTTGGCAATAACCACCAAGATCTGTTCGGCTGGTGATTTCACTAAGGGACTGGTCGCTGAGGCCCTCTCTGAAGCAGGTGCTGGGAACAGGACACTGCTAGTAAAACACCAAACCAGCCCTTATCTATAGGTTACTAGCAGTGCCTGCCAACATTCCCACACCAACAATCCAACCACAACCCACTAAACCAACCCCTTCACCATCAAATCCCGCAGCCAATGATCCACCCTTGAAGAAGAAGAGAAGGGTGTTGAGGCTGCAAGAAGAAGAAGAAGAGGAGGATGAGGAGGACAGACTGCCCTTTCAGCAGTCATCCTCTACCAAAAGCCAAACCCAAACCATCACTCCCACCTCACAGATGGACACTGTGAGGGTAAAGATAGAGGAAGAGGCACAGCAACAGCTTCATGATGCTGAAATGCTTAAGTCAATTGACCAAGCATATGTTGCCTCTACCTCTTTCATGAATATGAAGAAAGAAGCTCTGACTCTTCACTCTCAAACAAACCTTCCAATATAACAAAGAGAGAGTGAGGACTTGGCCTGATCCTAGGGTGGCTCACAGGATCACAAAGAAAGATATTCCTGTGAGGTACAAGAGCCAGATGAAGAGGATTGTAGATGAGTAATCACTGTGGCTCTTGTAGTAACACCCTGGGAAATTGTGGATGAGTTCGAGAAAGCTTATAAATCTAAGCTACCTCCTGAAATGATGTTGGAGAACAAGATGGTGAGGAAAGGCTTAGTTTATAAGAAGCTTGAGAACTTCCGCAAGATGAGCTCAATTTGTTGCTAGAAGGCAGACATCCAGATGAATTTGCATATAAGCAAATCACAACAGTTGAGCTTAAAAATGGGAAACAGGTCAAGTATGTCTCAGAGATGTACGGCCGTGAAGGATTGTTCGATGGTGGGGCTGAAGGCATGACCAAAGAAGAACAAATGATCTTTGTCCGGGCCTACACCAGAGAATCCTACAGGCTAGTACATGGGAGGTAGGTTTCATGGATGGGATAACAGCTCTGTGTCCAATTCCCCAAAACAGAGCTCCCATCCATACTTAGCCAAACAAATACCTGAAACCTTCTCCCAGGCCAGTGCTTATCAGGGTCAACTTCTGATCTGATCCAGAAGGAAATAGACCAATCTTTATGCCACCAATAAGTGGGACAACAAATAATTAGAGTTTTGGCTGCGTTGGTTCAGGGGGAGTTTGTTGGACCAAAAGAACCAATGAGCCAAGATCAGGAAAACCTCTAAGTCCCACATGACATCACAACAACTGTTGAAGACTCCCATCAGCTGTTCTGACAAAGTCTGAAGAATCAACAGCTGAAGTTCAAAGAACTGAAGTACAACAGCTGAAGATCCCAAAGTACTAAAGATAAGTACTGAAGTCTAAAGTACTGATAAACACAAGTACTGAAGACTTCAAGTACTGAAGACAAGTGCTGAAGATCAAAGTCTGAAGAACTGAAGAACTGATGAACACTGCTGATGCACAAAGTCTGAAGACAACGACTGAAGACATCAGCTGATGACAACTGAAGTCATCAGTGATGAATTCTGAAGACCAAAGTCTGAAGACCAAAGTGCTGAAGTTCAGAGTTTGTCACAACAGCTGAAGAAGTCTTCTTCAGTTGTTGTGATGGTTTATTTTCCTTTCAGTAGTTTTATGTTTTTCATTTCAGTAGTTTGTACAACAGCTGAAGAGTTTGTTCTTCAGCTGTTATAGTTCAGTAGTTGTAAACGACTGAAGAGTTTGTTCTTCAGTCGTTGTAGCTTTTCAGTAGTTCCTTTTCAGTACTTGTAATAGGTAGAACACTTAGGAAATTTTGTAAGAAGATGTCAGCTGTTGTGACATCTTCAGTAGTTGTGTTCTATCAGTAGTTAGTTGAATAATTGTTTAATGTCAGTGGAATCTGACAACAGTATGGGTCATTTGCCTATAAAAGGGCAGTGACCTGAATGTATTCCCGCCGAAACATGAAATAAACGAATATTATTCCTTCAAGGAAGAATTATCTCTCTACATCTACTTTTGGTTTGCATGCAATATTCTTTATGTTCTTGCTTTAATTGCTAATATGCATGCTAAATCCGCTGCAAACACAATCTAATTGATCAAACTAGAGGCTGAGATCCTAACACTCCCCACGTATGTGTTAATTGCAAACTCAAAGGAGTAGGTGAAATGGCTAGCTACCATTATTTCTTAAACAATGACGCCTCATAAAATTTTATACATATCCTAATAAATATAATATTCAAAAGTAGTCCCAAACCGAAACAATTCAAAATTTAACTTTATTAGATAAATTTAAACGTATATGTTCTAAGTATATGTTCTAAGTATATGTTCTAAAAGGTTACTAAATGAATATACATACAAATATATACACACATCAATAATATATCAACAATAAATAAGAAAAAGTAAAATTGCATACTTTTAAGTGCCGATAAAGTATAATTTTTTAGAAGTTATGATTCAACTTAAGCTACAAATAACAACATATACTTAATTAATACATAAAATGTTTCGGCTACTGAGTAATAGTTTGAATTAATGTTTCTTACCTTTAGTTTGATATAAATTGAGAAACAATATAAGTAATAAGAAACAAAATCTATAGTGATCAAGACCCAGGGTAAGATAGGAGTTAATGAGAAAGATGAGAGAGTTAACGAGAAAGATAAGGGGAAGAGTAGTTAATGAGAAGATAGATCAAGAGAAGATAAAATAATTTAAAAAATTAGCGTTTGAATTAGAGCTTATGTCTAGTATCTTTTACAGCGTGTATATTTAAGAAGAGTTAGCATCAAAAAATAGAGGTATTTAACATAAAAAAATAATGGATTTAGAAAAGCATAAAAAACTTATTTTTAGGGTGTTTTAGATAAGCACGTAAATAATTAATAGAGAAAGTAACTTTTTACGGGTGTTTTAACAAAACTGCATCAAAAAATAAATATTTTGAATTTTTTAATGCTAAATTTGAAATTCTATGTATTAAGCCCAAAAATATATTTTAAAGGGGCACACTTTTTTATGGTGAGGGCTCATCAGGAAGAAACAAACTTAGAAGAAGTTGAAGAAGCAACAATTGTTGACTTTCTTTTCTAAAACCTACTAGAGTTCGGAGAAGAAAAGCATTATGCACGTGCGCACGTGGAAGACCGAGACGACTGAATTGAACGTCAAACCTGCCGCTTGCTCGCGGACCACCGACCATCGTTGAGTTCAGAGTCCATTGTACACGTCACCACGAACACAGGTCTGTTTCACTGCTTGTTGAATTGAATTCCACTTAAGTTCGTTTGAGACTTGAATTTCATTAATGGCTTTTCATTTATATGAGACTTAGAATTTCATTTAATTTTTTTGTTGAAAGAAGTTGGTGCCATTTCATCTTTATAAAGTAGTTTTTATATACTACTGATTTTTGTTTATTTTTATATTAGGATTAAAAACTATGAAAAATTTTCTAATAGAAAAGTTCATCTTCATCCGAAAATCGCCTGCTAGTATTCCTCAACCTATGCTAATCCGTTATGCCTAAATTTGTTGATTTGAACAATCTTCCTTGGGACCCATTTGATAGAATAAGATTCTAGATTATCACCCCAAATCAAGAGATGAAATAAGAAAAAATATTAGTTCAAGGACCTTGCCAACCACACAGGGGCGGACCTATGTGGATGGGAGGGGTAGCTTCCGCTACCCCTCAATTTTTAACGCGTAGTGTAAAAAAATAAAAATTATACAGAATTTTTTTTTTATGGTTTTACGTTACCCCTGAGAAATTTTACGTTACCCCTAAAAAAATTTATACTAAAACTTTATGGAAATTTTAAATTTTATAAAAATTAATGTAATATTTTTAATAAAAATTTACCTTTATAAAATATTAAAACCCAATTCAATTTATTAATTTAACCCACTTAAAAAAACCCAACCCAATTAAATTCAACCTATTAACCCATTCATCCACTTAAAAACCCAACCCAATTAAAAAACCCTTCTCACTTAAAACCCAAAACCCAACCCCAACCTAAAACTCAAATCCCCAACTAGTTGAACCCAATCCCAAACTCCCATTTCTCCTAATCGCTCAATCGATCCCTTCTAAATCCCCCTCCCTCCCAAATCCCAATCGCTCCCAATCGGACGTCCGAAAGACCGAAACCCCCCTCCCTCGCTGAATCGCAGCTTGCTGCAGCGCTGCTGCTACTCGATTCCTTCAGGCTGAATCACAGCCTGCTGCAGCCTGCGCGCCTCTTTCCTCGGTTCCTGCTGCTGCTTGCTGCTGCTACATCATCGCAGCTTTTGCTTGCCTGCTTGAGTGCTTGCTGCTGCTACATCAACAGGTTTTATGATTGTGGATTTATTGTGGTTTGTTGAAAAATTGAAGCTATTAAGAATTTGTGGTGTTATTGTGCCTGCTGCTACATCAATCGCAGATTGATTTGAGTTATATTAGTTATTTTAGAATTTGTCTATTCCTGCAAGTAGAAGCTATTAAGATTAAACCTAAGATAGTAAGATTGATATGTGGACCTTCTTAGAGGATGAAGACAAGATGAAAAGATTCATCATCTGAGAAAAGATTTTAGATGAGTCTAGAGCTTGGGAGGATTTTTTGGGGAGGATTTGAGCCCCGTTTGTCTCCTTATAGTTTATCTCTATATGAATAAGAATCAAAGAAAGATAGATTTTTTGGGAGGATTTGAGCCCTGTTGAAAATGATAGATGCGTTTAACTTGAATTGTGTTATCAAAATATAAGTGATTATTTGTTATTTGAATTGTGTTAATTTGTTATATGAATTGTTTAATCTAGTTTGTTGTTTGAAATTGAACTAGGGATTTGGAAAAGAAACAAGTTCCACCCCCCAAATCCCTACTTGTTTGCTGCTGCTTCTTAATGCTTGTTTGTTTGCGATTTGCTGCTGCTTGCTGCTTATGTTTGCCTGCCCTGCTGCTGTTTATTGGTTGTTTCTGCTACATGTGTTGCTCAAGCCCCCACCCCCCAAATCAAAGAGTTGAATCCTTGAAGGTATTCTTCTACTTTCTAGTTTAAGTGTTATTTGCAAGATTTTAGAGTGGAAGATTGAGTATTATTATTTGATTTAATGTTTAGGTTTTATTGGCATTAGGGATTTGTATTGAAATTACTAAATAACATTATAATTTAAACAATTATAATAAGCTTAAAATTTAAATAACTAAACAACTAACAACCTAAAATCCAAATAATATTTTTATAAAAACATTAATAGTGTTAACTAACAAACCAAAATACTAAATAACATGACCAAAATTATAATAAGCCCAAAATTTAAATAACTTAAAAACCTAACACGTTTACAAGCTCAAATACCCATTACCCAAACTAAACAAATTTTAAAAAAATAACTAGTTATACCAATCCCTCACCGCCTCACCCTGTCATCGATCACCTTTATTATCGAGTCAATTCATTCGAGTTCAATTCCTTCGGATTTGTGTTGAATGATCTTCATTCGGACCCCTTTATTATCGTTATTTTTTTTCTTTTATTTATATAACTGTACGGTAAAAAAAATTTTACGTTACCCCTGAACTTTTCTTCTAGATCCGCCACTGCAACCACATGACATGACTTCCCCAAAAAAATGATAGGAATTAAAGAACGATGTTTTGTGCGTACTTGGTATGATAAATACGGTAATTGGCTTGAATATAGTGTAAAAGTGGACAAAGCCTTTTGTTTATGTTGTTACTTAATTAGAGATTATGTCGGGATTGGAATTGCCAATAAAGGTGGCTTGATGCATTTATACAGTAGGCTTTAAGTGGAACAAAACAGAAGATTTGATAGACATGTTGGTGATATCAATAGTTTTCACAATAAAGCACTAAAATATGAAGATCTAGTGAATCAAGCTCAATCTATTGACGTTTCCCTTCACAAACAAGATGATATTACATAAAAAGAAATTGGATTCGATTAAATGTTACGGTTGATGCTTGTAGATTTTATTTGAAATGCACATACTATTTCGTGGCCATGATGAGAAGGAGACTTCTAGTTTTAAAGGTACTTTTGGGAATTAATGGATTTAATCATTAGTCAAAACGAGGAATTAAAGAAGTTATCAAAAGCCCCGGTAATAATAATATTTATGTCCAAGTACTCATAAGGATGTTGCTTATTGTTTTGAAGAAGTACTTAAATCTATTTTTCATGAAATTGTGATGATATGTTCAAATTATTATTTGATGAGTCTAGTGATGTATCCAAAAAGAAACAAATGGCTATTGTTTTATGATATTTGATGCACATGGACTTGTTAAGAAAGATTTGTATGGCTTGTTCATGTGAAGGAAAGATCTTCTTTGGTTCTCAAGTCTTCTATTTACACCTTATTTGTAAAACTTAACTTGATTTGAAACAATTAAAGGGTCAAGGTTATGATGGAGCGAGCAATATGCATGGTGAAATTAATGGTTTAAAGGCAAAGATTTTAGAAGAAAACAAATCGGCATATATATACATTGTTTCGCGCATCACCATTAGTTAGTGCTTGTGGTGGTTGCAAGAAAATGTATGGGTGTTAGAGAAGTTTTTTGGAAAAGGTTACTATTTTGATGAACGTGGTTTGCGCTTCTTAAAAGACAGACTTCTTCGAGAATTGAGTGAGAAAGAATAATTAATGAGATTGGTTATGGGTTAATTAAAACTAGAAGTGGATTAACCAAGAGCTTTCTCTTACATGACCCGGAGATACACGTTGGAATTCTCACTACAAAACATTTATACGCTTGGTTTGATTTGTTT
Organism: Flaveria linearis; assembly: GCA_024085815.1. NCBI lineage: Eukaryota > Viridiplantae > Streptophyta > Magnoliopsida > Asterales > Asteraceae > Flaveria > Flaveria linearis. The sequence continues at coordinate 212,294 of JABSNV010000407.1, read as the reverse complement.
TCAACTATTGTTAAGGTGCTTGAATACGTTGCAAATAAGCACTAATGATTCTAGCAAAAAGCAAGCGATTGATATTTTTAGAATTTTTGAAACATTGATTTTGTGTTTTTCCTTCGTTTGATGTTACACATTTTAGGGCTAACAGATGTCTTATCATGGGACTTCAAAGGAAAGATCAAGACATATAGAAAACTGTTTCATTGGAATCAACCAAAGAGATGTTATAAATTTTAGAGTGTGGGTTTGATCCACTTCTAGAAAAACATATTCTTTTAGTGAAAAGCATCATATACATATTGAACATGAGTGAAAATTATGGTCCTCAAGACGAGCACAAAGGAATAAAATCACTAATCAAACATTATTTTGTTTTGATTGCTTAATTCAATTGTGGATAGGTTGATTCAACATTTGGAGACCGTTTGACGAGGTTAACACGAAGTTACTTAGAATATTGCGGCATTAAGTCCGCGTAACTCCTTTTCTAGCTTTGACAAATAAAGTTACCAATGGTTAGTGAGTTCTACCCATATGAGTTTGATGATGAGGAGAAGATTATGCTCGAGCATCAACTTGGATTGTATTGACATAACGGCTAAAGGATGATAATTTTGCTAACTTGACTAGTATCACCGACCTTGCTAAAGTGATGGTGGAAACAAGGAAACATCTTTCTATCATTTGGTCTATCTCGTTATTAAGTTAGCATTGGTTTGCTTGTTGCAACAGCTACCGTTGAAAGATGTTTTTCGGCAATGAGTGTGTAAAGTCAATTTTTCGAAATCACATCGTGTTGATGATTTTTTGAATGCTTCGTAATTTGTGCGGAAGAAATAGATAAACTTTCGAAAGTTACTAATGAAGATGTAATGCGCGTTTTCAAAAAGATGAAAACACGTGGAGGACTGTTGTAAATGTACTTAAATTATTTATGGAATGATATTTGATGTTATATTCGATGGTTTATTAATTTTTTACTCATTATTTGTTTACCCGACCTTTTGACCTGACACCTTTTAACTCGTCCCATTTGTTACTTACATAATCTTTTATGACTTTAATTTTACCACCCCTATTAAAAATCCTGTACCCGCCCCTGAGTTCAAAATTATGCTTAATTAGTATTGATGATTTAGCATCTATTTCAAATTTGATCTAAACAAACTTCAGTTGGATTTCGTGTAACATATTCAAACTTGACGACCAATTTGTTTTCTTTTTTATTAGTTTTTGTTAATAGAATTTTATTCTAGTTACAAGTTAAATTAGTAGTTACTAAATTAATTTTATATGTTTATTTTAGTATTTATTTATTATAATTAATATATTAAATATAGTTGAGTGATTAGATACTGGAGAAGGAAAAAAGTTCAATGGAAACCCTATTTTATTGCGAGAAATTGCGAAAACCGTTATAAGATCATTCAAAATCATTGTTATTGTGGTTAAGTGAATGTGAACAGATATCCAGTTCGGCCTTAGAAAGTTTTTAAATTTTATGTTTAGCACAATAGTAAATTAAAACAGTAGTAATTATAACAATATTTAGGACCAAAAATTCTATAATATTATCTGCACCATTATGTGATATATGTATGATACTAGTGTGTATATGTGAACCATTATATATGTGGATACATATATGATTAAAGATTAGTGTGTATATGTAAAATTCACGTTAGTTATTATACGCATATCTGTTATTATGTTAAACTCTATAAGTATAGGCGTCATTTTATATGAAAATCTATAATATACACTGGAAGGGTGCCCGCCGCAATGCAGCGTGACGATATTTTACATTTAACACGTGCATTTAATATTTTGTTATTCTTGTAGTAGTTTAATAAAGTTTATTATGTTTTTTTTTACTGCCAAATTTAAAACAACAGATAATTGAGTTCTACATGACGACTTGTATATACGCATTAACTTATTATAACTCATAAAATACAGATCGTTTCAGCAAAAAGTTTACACCAAAATATTAAAAAAAACAGATTAAGTTGTAATCTCAAACGTTTTTTTAATGTGACCGATTAAAAGATTAGCTGTAATCTTAAAACATATTAAGTTTTTTTGGTGTATGGGTAGATAATATAATATTTATGCAAATATTAGTAAGTGTAAGGTTATTGTGTAACTAATTATAAGGGTAATGTGTAAATAATGTTATAAATACTATTTTACCCTTAAAATTGGTTGTATTTTATGAATTAAATATAGTAAGTGTTCTTATTTTTGGTATCTTAAATACCCCTATCATATACTTTATATATAGTATAGATATGTATTTTATGTGCTAAGACTTAGTTTAATGTGTAGTATGTATGCATATGCTAAAACTACTTGAGTTATAATAATTATCGCTTAACCTAAGTCCCATGGTATATATAACATGAATCAAGCCTTAAATTAACACATTCACATATGTATCGGTTTATTCAGAAACCCCTAGAAAACCAAGTATACACATACATTTGACTCGTGGTTCTTATAATTGGTATTATGTATGTATATATTAAATTTAATATCATGTTTTTAATATACTTTACATATCGAATGATATTAATTTGTTATATATTTAAAATGCTGGTCAAATGGAGCCAATAAACTACGGCCTGTAGATTGGCAGTGGCATTAGCAATTGAAGAGAAGGTAGATATCGGAAGCTCCATGGCTTCTTCCTGGCTTTTAGAGACGTTAAATGTAACCCCTGTATATTTAAAAAAAACAGAGTTACACTTGGATGATCTGTTATAATATATATCCGGTGGCGGAGCTTCAATTCTTTCGTAGTGGGGGCGGGGGCGAAATTAATTTTTTTAGGGGGCGGACTCGATATTTATATAAAAATTACACTACCGGGTCAAAAAATTACACTATCAGGCTAAAATTCAACATACTGACGAAAAAAATAGGCCCCCCCCTGGCCCCTATAATGCTCCGCCATTATATATATCAGTTTGCAGTACATATTAGTGTAGATTTTGTTGTTTTTTCAAATTCCACAGTTCCCTGATGAACCATGTGTGCACATTCTGCCTTCAGCATGATCATTGTCTTTCCAAGCATACTACAACCATGAAGTGAAAGCCTATAAGAATAACTGCCGTAAAGATAACAGGTAAGATGATTTTAATTTCTGCACCTCCCTTCTTTATTGAATTTGATTGAGCAACTGTGTGTATTAGCATAGCAACAAAGTTAACTTGTAAGCATGGAACAACACAATAATATAATGCCTTTTACTTGTTTGATGAACCTGTTGATCATAGCAAAGGTAGATGCATAATTATAAATTCAAGGAACTATTGTTGAGACTAATTCAAAAGTTGTTTATTCCACGTTGGAATTAGTAGGTGAACTGAATAAGTCACTCCTGGTCTATAGGAGATGACCAGTATTAAGTAGAGTTTGTTGAGTTTGTTTCGATTTTTACCGTTGTAATTTTCTGCTATATATAGCAGCTTTTCATATGGAATAAAGCATCGATCATTTTGGTTTCGTGATATCATAATTAACATTTTGGTATCAGAGTCAAGTTGTAGATCATAGAGTGTGAGCTTACCAACCAATCGAGAGTTAATGGCGTCTTCAACAACAATCAGGTAGTTCTTCCGGTGTTCAAGGGAGAAGGATATGAGATCTTGTGTATCAGGGTGAAGACGGTTCTGCGTCGCAAGAACTCTGGGATTTAGTGTCTAAAGGTTTGCGGAGGAATGAAGACGAAGCAAGACTACGGGAAAACCAAAAGAAAGACGCACGAGCCTTAGCCCTCATTCAATAAGCTGTGCACGACAGCGTATTTTCTCGTATAGCTGCAGCATCGACGGCTAAGAATGCATGGAGTATTCTGCAGACAGAGTATCAGGGTGACTCTAAAGTGAAGACAGTAAAACTACAAGGATTACGACGAGCGTTTGAGACTCTCCAGATGAAAGATGATGAGATGATTTCTGATTTCTTGTCAGAGTAATGCGTATTGTGAATCAGAAGCGTGCATACGGAGAAGAAGTGTCCGACCAGCAAGTTGTAGAGAAAGTCTTACGCAGCCTCCCCATAAAATGGGATCATGTTGTCACAGCCATGGAGAATCAAAAGATCTTTGATGACGAAGCGTGTACTATCACCCATAAGACAAAAGGAAAAGTAGTGTGTATGGTCCCCATGGCAGCAAACAATGCATTCCCTTTGATCCTGACCAGAAAGGTTGACACAGCATTGATAGTGGATGAAAGTGATTCATCATTATGGCACAATAGGTATGGCATCTGCATGAACAGGCATTACAGCAGCTAAGCAAAGATAAATGCTGAAAGGTCTTCCATCATAGGGAGCATTGGACATGTGAAGGGTGCATTTCGGAAAGCAAACCAGAAGATCATTTCTTCTCACCTGACAATGAAATGTCCCACTTCAACTTGTTCCTGCAGATCTCGTGGGACCCATGCAAACAAGATCAATGGGAGGTAACTACTATTTCTTTTTATTAACTGACGACTATACCCGTATGAGCTGGTATATTTTTTGAAGTAAGAAATCTGATAGTCTTGATATTTTAAAAAATTCAAGATAAAGTTGAAAAGAAAAGTGGGTATATGATAAAAACTATGAACAGATCGAGGAGGTGAATTTGTCGGAAAAGAATTTAATGAGTTTTATGCAGAGGAAGAATTGAACAGTGGTTGATATGGCCAGATGCATGATTCAAGCCAAAGGCTTACCAAACCAGTTTTAGAGTGAGGCGGTGTCTACTACAGTGTATCTTCTCTCATTGTCTCCTACTACAGCGATTTCAGGAAAAACACCGCATGAAATGTGATACAATAATAACCATCTGTAAGTCATTTGAAAGTTTTTGGATGTATAGCTTATGCACTTATTCCATCACAAGTTAGAAACATATTAGATGCAAAGTCAAGAAAATGTATCTTTATTGGATACTCACCAAATTCTAAAGCCTGTCGATTATTTGGTCCAGCTAAGAAAGATATTATAACCACAAAGATGTAGTTTTCTGTGAACAGGGTGCATGGATTGAGATTGCACAAAATGGTGACATAGGAGATGGGCCCACGTATGTGAAAGGAATTAGTTTCACAGATGCAGAAGGTGGAAATATCACAAGTGGTTCTGATGGAGGGCCAAGTAGTGAAGATAATACAGCTCACAGTATCACAGTCAAACTACTACTAGTAGGAATGACTCGAGCAGCTCCTTATCAACCAACCAAACTGAAGTAACTGGGTCTAGCACAAGTGCTGAATCAAGCTCTGATAATACTAGCACAAATGAGAGTGATTCTACTCATCGGGTAGGTGATATTAACCATATTTGTAATAACACCTCACCCATTCTTGATTATGAGCATGCCAATTTGCTGAATGGAAGAGTGCTGAATCAAGTTCACATAAAGAGCTATCACGATTGCTGAATGGAAGAGTGCTATGGAAGTAGAGATTGTAGCACTTAAGCACCATAAAACATGGAGCTTGACTCATCTTCCACCCGGAAAGAAGGCTATTGTGCTTAAATGGATATTTAAGCTGAAGTATCATACAGATGGGAGCATTAAACGACATAAGGTCCGGTTGGTTGCCAAAGGATATGCGCAACAAAGTTGAATAGACTATGACGAGACATTCTCTCTGTTGCCAGGTTTCGAGACCATACGGATCGTTCTTTCTTTGGCTGCTCAAAATAGGTGGCTTACCAATTTGATGTCAAGACAACATTCTTGAATAGTGTTCTCAATGAGGAAGTATATGTTATGCAACCTCCAGGTTTGAGAAAGCTGGAGAGGAACAGAAAGTGTTCAAACTTAACAAGGCTCTCTATGGGCTCAAACAGGCCCCGGCCTGGTACAGTAGAATTGACGGTTATATATCTTGTGCAGCATGGTATAAGAGGAGTCAAAGTGAACCCACATTATACATCAAGAGAGTTTGGAATAGATGATATTATTGTGTGTGCTTGTATGTTGAGGACATTGTATATACGAGCTCGCCCACAAAGCTGTTAACAGAATTCAAACATAAAATGATAAGTGAGTATGAGATGACTGATATTGGAGTCTTAAATTACTTTCTTGGATTGGAAGTAAGTAAAAAATCAAGAGGAATTTTTTTGTCTCATAGAAGTATGATTGAGACTTACTAAAACGGTTTGGCATGGAACAATGTAAACCGTGTCTACACCCATGACCACTAACGAGAAGTTGCAAGCAGAAGATGGGGAGCTGTTGCAGATGTTATGTATTTTGAAGTTTAGTTGCTGGCTTAATCTATCTTACTTATTCACGTCCAGAAATTGCATTTGCGGTTGGGGTTATATCAAGATATATGCGCAAACCTTCTGTGTATCACATGGGTGCTGCAAAGAGAATTCTAAGGTATATTGCAGGTACATTGAATTTGGGGTGATGGTATGAGAAGACTGATTGTGTGGTGTTGTTGGGCTACTCCGATAGTGACTGGGCTAGTTGCATTGAAGATAGAAAGAGTACATCAGCCAATGTGTTTTCAATGGGTATGGCCGCTGCTACGTGTGAGTTCAAAAAAGCAAGACATAGTTGCTTTATCACAATGAAGATGAGTATGTTGTAGCAACAACCGCACCTGTCAAGCAACATGGATAAGGAAGATTTTGATCTAGCTGGGTAACGAGCAAAGAGGGGGCAAGTAAAATCTTTGTGACAACATGTCTGCTGTGTTTTTATCCAAGAATCAGGCTTATCACGGACGTAGTAAGCATATTGACATCAAGTTTCATTTTATCTGAAATTTAGTGGACGGAAGACAGATTGAGTTGCAGTCATGTTCGTCACAGGAGCAAGTTGCGGGCATATTCACAAAGCCTCTTGGCACAGATCAGTTCGTGTATTTGAGAGGAAGACTTGGTGTAACAACTCTTGAATTAAGAGGGGGTGTTGAGACTAATTCAAAAGTTTTTTAGTCCACGTGGGAATTAGTAGGTGAATTGAATAAGTCACTCTTGGTCTATAGGAGATGTCCGAGTATAAGTAAAGTATTTGGTTGAGTTTTTTTGATTTTTACTGTGGTAATTTTCTGCTATATATAACAGCTTTTCATATGGAATAAAGCATCGATCATTTTGGTTCTGTGATATCATAATTAACAACTATTACCTAACTCAGAGTAAGCCATTATTAAAAAAAATTCACTTCCATTCTTGCGTTCGGGATACGCTCGGATGTCTATAAGTCACCAAACCAAAGCAAGCAGCCCCTTCCCCAAGACTAATGTGTGGATTTGCATAAGCCATACAATACAATTCTCTAAGCACTCAACTTCATATTCTTGCATATTCATGCTCTTATTATACATGCTATGTGTGTCCGACAACTTCACATTAGAATATTTATGAATGTTTCTGACGTATTTTTTACAATCCAATGGTGTTCGCCTATCACAACCATCTTTCCACTCACTTGTATCCCAACCCTTTTTTTCATGGCACAAATCGTGTGTTATCCAAACAAGCAAAGATTGGTCAATCAGATCAATAGTGCAACTTCCATACACGTTACAAACATTGTATGTATCACAGGGATCTTTAGGGAATGACACCCCAAGCTGCCAGTTCTTAGCACATTCTACCCAGTCCCAACTTTATAGTTTCCTAGAAGAACTCAAGGTATCCTATCAAGGGTAGAACTGTTTTTTGTATGTATAAGCAAAGATATCTCCCTTTCATTAATAATTTCTTTGTAGGTAAATGTCAAGTTCTTGCTGAATGATAAAATCCCTTTAAACTGTTTATTTCTCCACGGCCCGCCTCGGAATATAACCACAGGACCGTGTTTTAGTTTGTCATCAGGATACCTGTGCTTCTCAACACCCTAGGTAAATTCAGCTATAATGGGAAGTTGACCACTCTTCCATGATGATAAGTACTATTTGATAAGGGCAGCTTAACCAGTTCAGGGGTCCGAAGCGGAGGTAAAATTTGGTGCCTTGTTTCCAGTTTTGATCGATTATAAAATTTGGTTCCATAAACACTAACCTAAATCTAGTTTGAAGTCTCAAATTCTCACCATATACATAATCAGTTCATATAATCAAATCATAATTAGTTAATCATAATCATAATGATAATCGGGTCTCTTTAAATATGTTAGGACCGTGTACATACGGAGTACTAACTAATTCGACGTGAAACCAGATCAAATAGTGCGGAATCCTATTGATTGGTGATCCAATCAGTGAGAACGACAACCAGATCAATTTAACGATGAAACAAACGTTAAGAATGAGTAGTGATCGATCAAGAACGAACTTTGAAGTTGGATGGACGAACTAAAATGCTCTGGACGGCTAGGCTATATAATAATATTCGAAGTGTTACGTTTTCCATGAATTATGTGGTATTTATAGTTTCAGTGTTCAGTCGTACAACTCATTTGCATGGTTCAGTCATGCGACTGAGTTACATGATTGATTCATACGCACGACTGAACTCCACTAATGGTTCAGTTAGTGGAGTTCAGTCGTGCGACTGAGCCAATTTGTCTTAGTCGTAGACAGATCCAGTCACCTGTTCTGTGGTGCGACTAGTCCATAAGCATGGTCCATTCTGTGTCTGGTCCATAAGCATGGTCCATTAACATGAATAGCCACAAGACTAAGTCAAACACATTTCTAAATCATTGTTGACTCAAAACTATGCATAAAACCTCATATAGTTCATATAGCATGTAATAATGAATTTATATATATCAAGTTAAATAAACATCCAAACACATATCATATTACAATATTGTTCTTGAATTACATATGTGTAAGAAGTGAAGACATAAACATTAAAGTACAATAAACTAGGACCATCGTGTATCAACGAACTCCCCCTTGGACCTAGTTTACCCTATCGTCTAACACTCTTCACATGCTCTTGAAACTTCTTGTACTTCTCCTCTTTAGTGACTCCTGCATGAATCTCGAATGCAAAGCAGAGTCTGATAACATGTTGGAACTGGAGAGCTTGTATAATGTCTTATGTATCATAGAATAGTGGCCACTTGTATAAAGTATAAACATCTTCTGCCGATAAGTTAGTAAGCCACATTGGGTCAAATATCCTAATTGTCTCAATCTTACCATCTCTGTTCAGCACGATTACTGTTTCACACCCGTCCTCTAATTGTAATACCACCACTTAAAATAAGGTGTGAAATCCTGTGGCATTTCCCTTAATGGAATCTTTGACATCGTCCTCAGAGGTCTCCACTTCAACACCACCTTCCTTCGTCCAGAGAGTGAGTCAACTTCAGTTTTATGAAGAAACCTCCTCGGTTTTTTGAGGTTTGAAGTTGACCCATCTCGTGTGGTATTCCTTCTTTAAGGCCTTCTCGAACCATCCCGACATTTTCCTCGAGTTAGCATATAATAGATCTAGGCTTGCCAGTCTGTTTAACTCAAAACCTGGAGAGTCTTCAGATCATTTGGATATCTAAAGTACTCAATCCCTTTTCCCTCTTTACGGCATAAACATCTAAATGCTCAAAATAAGCCCAGCTGACAATCTTTCCTGACACTTTCTGATATCTTTTAACTTTGTACAACTTGGTGTATGCATTTTGCTTTAGAGGCTCTCTCTGAGTTTTCATCTCAGCTAAGCATGCAACCCATTTAGCTTTCTTTTATGCAACCTCAGCGTCATCAGCTTGAGCTTTATTCTCTGTTGCTTCTTTCTCTGTGACCTTTTCTTCAACCTTGTCAAATGCACCAGCCACAAAGGTTTCACCCAGTCTGGTATTGCATCTCCATCTGTATCTGTGTATGAGGATAGTGATCTGGCGTGACATCCTCTATCTCTATCTGATCCACTCCTTGCAGCTCTTCATCGCTAAGAACATCCACTTCAGGAGCATCTTTGACTATCTCGTCCGGGTTCAGTCTGAACATCTCTGCGAGCTGTTCATCTGATAGATCATAGATGATCTCCCTCTTCTGGAGTGTAACTCATGTAAGGCCCCGATCCCGGGCACCTCACAGTTGGTCATTCACAGCATAAAACATACTCATTATTAATTTAAGCAGCGGAATTAATTTAAACAAAAGACATTCATTTCATTAAAAACACTATTGCTAAGCAATACATTCTAGTTTATAAGTCACAAAATGATAGATGAATGAATTACAAAACAACAGTATTGTCAAAAAATGAATGGATGTCAGTCTTGCCCGCCAAGTAGCCATCCCCGTGTGCCATCCTCAGCAACCTGTCACCTGCCAACTGAAAAATACATAAAAGTCAGCGTTGCTGAGTGAGTTCTAGTTTTGTAGTTAAAATACTTTACTTTTCATTCAAAAACCGTTCCTCATTTTCCTAGGTGATCATACATCGTACGTACACATAGGTAATATTTTTATTATCTTCACCATCGTTCAATTCATACTTTTATCATTCTTCTCCCGGTCTTTTGCAACACATAGTTGCTCAACCATTAACGATCTCAAGGATCTCAAGACTTTTTGGGTCTGCTGCGACACCGAGTCACTTCACCCATTTCCAACCTCACAGGTTGTAAGTCTTCTGCGGGCTTTTGCAACGCCAAGTTGCTCACCCATTAGCAATCTCAGGATTGCAAGGCTTCTGCGGGCTTTTGCAACACCAAGTTGCTCACCCATTGGCAATCTCAAGGATTGCAAGGCTTCTGCGGGCTTTTGCAACACCAAGTTGCTCACCCATTGGCAATCTCAAGGATTGCAAGGCTTCTGCGGGCTTTTGCAACACCAAGTTGCTCACCCATTAGCAATCTCAAGGATTGCAAGGCTTCTACGGGCTTTTGCAACACCAAGTTGCTCACCCATTATCAATCTCAACGATTGTAAGCCTTCTGCGGGCTTTTGCAACACCAAGTTGCTCACCCATTATCAATCTCAAAGATTGTAAGCCTTCTGCGGGCTTTTGCAACACCAAGTTGCTCACCCATTATCAATCTCAACGATTGTAAGCCTTCTGCGGGCTTTTGCAACACCAAGTTGCTCACCCATTATCAATCTCAACGATTGTAAGCCTTCTGCGGGCTTTTGCAACAGCAAGTTGCTCACCCATTATCAGTCAAGACTTTCGTTTATTCATTTACATTCCACTTTCTATTACCATTAATCTTCCACTCTATCAATGATAAAAATTCCTGTCTTGATCATGATCATTACACGTAGGGTCATACAATATTATTATTAATAAGTATATTAATAATAATAGCACTGATAATATTAATAATCATATTAATATTAATCCCCATATCAGCCCTAATCATAACATTAATTAAAATATTAAGACAGGGGTATTATTACATTCAACATAATCATTTGCATTCAATAAAGTCCCAGTCAACGTCCCTGTGAAACCCTACTGCACAGACTCCAATAAATTTTGTTAAAAAGTCTAAGTACTTGGGCGTATGAGCCCTGTTCTAGGCGTTTCACCACTGTCGGACTCATCAGCTACACTTAGAAAATTTTCAGGCTCTGGGCGTATGAGCACTGCTGGGTGTATGACCCCTGTTGGTCGTATTAGCCCTGTTGGTCGTATTAGCCCTGTTGGTCGTACCATCCCATACTTAGAGAATATTTTCTGGTCATACGACCAGAATTCAGACTTTTCACCTTTTTACTTAGTTTTCAGACTCATGGGTACTGTGGGACTCATGAGTCCTGTTGGACTTATAAGTCCCCATACTTAGCAAATTTTCAGACTTATGAGTCTGGTCGTTTTAGAACTATTGGACACATTACCTGCTTAGACTCATGACCATACTTAGAGTATTTCTAAGGCATGTCCCTGGGCGTATAAGCACTATTAGACTCATTAGTTTGTACTTAGTTACTCTAAGTCCAAATTTCAGGCATATTACTACTATTTGGGCTTGTTAGTCGTTTTAGTAACCTGCTCATATGACTAATTCATATTTCAAATTCCCAAACATCAGATTGCCTAGTACTAAACATATACACATGATTCTAGGCATAAATCTAACATAAACATAAACATACATACATTCATATCATACGGGTATTATACCCAAACTTATAAAACATACTTACATGCATTTCCACCCCAAAACATTTAAAAACAGGTAAGAAGGGGTCTAGAACTCACCTTAGCTGCTCTCAACCTTCAAACTCTAAAACTTGAACTTCTCAGATGTTCTCAACACCTAAAACACACTGAAACACACAACCCGGACATGCAATGACACATATGAGCATAGAACCGAGACTAGATCGACCAAGAACGACTGAAAACACTAAATCTTACCTTAAACGTCGAACTCTTCTTCTTTCTATCTCTAAAACTCGAAGGCTCTGTTGTTTCTCTCTCTAAAATATCGAAGAAGATATGTTGTGCAGAACAATAGGCGGCCATACTTCCTTTACCAACTTTTACCAACTTTAAGATTTTTATTCATTTTACACCTTTGGTCCTTCAACTTGGGTTGACTTCCCTTTTCCTCCTTTTTCTCTCTCTTTATTCTTTTATTTATTTTTGACAAGAATTACGTGTGTTACAAGTCCACCCCCCTTATATAAGTTTCGTCCCCGAAACCTGTTATTCCTCAAACAGATGTGGGTAGTGCTGTCTCATTTCTTCTTCAGTCTCCCACGTAGACTCGGATCCCTTCCTGTGCTTCCACTGTACGCGCACAAGAGGAATCACTTTATTCCTTAACCTCTTTTCTTTACGATCAATAATGGCCACTGGTTGCTCCACGTAGTTGAGCTGCTCATCCACCTCGATATCCTCCAGTGGTACAACCATGCCTTCATCAGCTAAGCACTTTCTCAGATGAGATACATGGAATGTGGGATGAATTCCACTTAACTCATCTGGCAGTTCAAGTCGATAGGCCACCTCTCCTACTCGTGCGATAATTCGGAAAGGTCCTATGTATCTCGGATTAGCTTACCTCGTTTCCTGAATCTAATGATTCCCTTCCAGGGCGAGACCTTCAACATGACTCGGTCGCCAACCTTGAACTCTATCGGTCTTCGCCTCTTGTCAGCATACGACTTTTGCCTATCTTTCGCCGCCTTCATGAAGGCTTTGATCTTTTCCAACTTCTCAGTCGTTGCTTCAATTACCTTGACACCTCCCAACTCTTTCTGCCCAATGTCTCCCCAGCACACGGGCGTCCTACATCTCCTACCGTTTAGCATCTCGTAAGGTGGCATGCCAATGCTGGCGTGATAACTGTTGTTGTACGAGAATTCTGCTAACGGCAGGTGGTTGTCCCAACTTCCTCCAAAATCGATCACACACGCCCGAAGCATGTCCTCGAGTGTTTGGATCGTCCTCTCAGACTGACCGTCTGTCTGAGGGTGATATGCTGTACTAATGTGTAGCCTCGTCCCCATTGCATCATGAAATCTTTTCCAAAACTTGGAGGTAAACCGGGTGTCACGATCAGACACAATAGACACCGGTACACCATGACGAGCTACAATTTCTTTGATGAACAGATCCGCCAATCTCTCAGATGAGTACGTCTCGCGGATCGGTAGGAAGTGGGCACTCTTGGTCAAGCGGTCAACTATCACCCATATGGCATCATACCCTTTTGGGGTACGTGGTAATTTCGTGATGAAGTCCATGGTGATGTGCTCCCACTTCCACTCGGGTATATCCAACGGTTGGATCTTCCCGTAGGGCTTCTGGTGTTCCGCCTTCACTTGTAAGCAAGTCAAGCACTTACTTACGTACTCCACTACGTCGCGTTTCATACCCGGCCACCAATAGTCTTTCTTCATATCGTGGTACATTTTGGTAGCACCGGGGTGAATGGAGTATCGGGTCTTATGGGCCTCGTCCATAATCTTTTCACGTAGATCCCCGTATCGAGGAATCCACATTCGCCCAAATCGGGTCTTAACACCAAGAGTGTTCTCACCCAATTCCGTAACTAGGCCTCTCATCCTTTCGGAGTTAAGACGATCTTCTTTCAAAGCCTCGTCTGGGAACTCCTTAACCTGTGTCATCACATCGGGGGTCATGATCAGCTGATAAGCCTTCACCCGAATCGGCTCAGGTCGTTCTTTTCGACTAAGGGCATCGGCCACCACGTTGGCCTTGCCCGGATGGTAATGGATTTCGCAATCATAATCCTTTATTAGTTCCAACCATCGCCTCTGCCTCATGTTAAGATCTTTCTGCTCGAAGAAGTACTTCAAGCTTTTGTGGTCAGTGAAGATTGTGCACTTCGTCCCATATAGATAGTGCCGCCAAATCTTCAACGCGAAAACCACCGCAGCTAGTTCAAGGTCGTGCGTGGGATAGTTGACTTCGTGAGTTTTCAGCTGTCGAGATGCATAGGCTATTACCCTTCCACGTTGCATCAACACGCAACCTAGCCCAGAATAAGATGCATCTGAATAGACCACTAAGTCTTCATTCCCCTCGGGCAAAGTCAAAACAGGAGCTTGTGTTAGTCTTGTCTTCAACTCCTCAAAGGCATTCTCCTGCTCTTGACCCCACACGAAATTCACGTCCTTACGGGTCAATTTTGTCAAAGGGGAGGCTATCTTGGAGAAGTCTTGAATAAATCTCCTATAGTAGCCCGCCAATCCTAAGAAACTACGAATCTCGGATGGCGTCTTTGGTGATTTCCATTGCATCACAGCCTCAACCTTTGCTGGGTCCACCATGATTCCCTCTGCATTTACCACGTGACCCAGAAATTGCACCTCGCGTAACCAGAAAGCACATTTGGAGAACTTAGCATACAGTTTCTCCCTTATCAAAGTCTCCAATACTTCCCAATGTGACCGGCATGCTCTTCTTCGCTCCTCGAATAAATCAGGATATCATCGATGAATACAATCACTGATTTATCTAACATTGGCCGACACACTCGGTTCATCAAGTCCATAAAAGCAGCTGGCGCGTTAGTTAGACCAAATGACATAACGAGAAACTCATAGTGTCCATAACGCGTACGAAAAGCTGTTTTAGGAATGTCCTGCTCCTTTACCTTCAATTGATGGTAGCCAGATCGAAGATCTATCCTCGAGAACCAACTGGCACCCTGGAGCTGGTCGAACAAGTCATCGATCCTCGGTAACGGATACCGATTCTTTATTGTCAATTTGTTCAATTCAAGGTAGTCGATACACATTCTCATGCTACCGTCCTTCTTCTTCACAAACAAGACCGAAGCACCCCAAGGAGAGATACTCGGTCTAATAAAGCCCTTGTCAAGCAACTCTTGCAGTTGCTCCATCAATTCTTTCATCTCCGTAGGAGCTAATCGATACGGTGCCTTGGCGACAGGTTGGGCACAGGGTATTAAGTCGATTTGAAATTCAATTTCGCGGTCAGTTGGCAATCCCGATAAGTCTTCCGGGAACACATCTGGAAACTCGCACACAACCGAAACGTCGGATAGTTGTGGTGTTGGCGTTTCCACATCCTTCACATAACATAGGTAGGCGTTGCACCCACGCCTCATGCACTTCCCCGCCACCGCCATCGAAATCATCTTCGGAATCACCGTTACCCGATCACCGTATATTGTCACCAGACTTCCGTCAGATGCCGTCAATCTAATCATCTTCTTTCGACATACGATATTCGCTTCATAGGTTGCCAACCAATCCATCCCTAGTACTACATCAAATCCACCTAGGGGCATCACATGTAATCTAGCAGCAAACCTATGACCTTCTAATTCTATGGCACAGTCCTCTATCACATCAGTAACTCTAGTGGACTTACCAATAGCGGTTTCTACTTCAAAAGGCTCATCAATGCATTTACCACTAACAGGCAATTTAGCACAGAAAGTAGCAGAAATGAAACTCTTACTAGCACCAGAATCAAATAACACAGAAGCAAGAGTTTGATTTACTAGAAACGTACCTGACACAACATCGGGGTCCGTCCTAGCCTCCTCTCTGGTCATGGTGAAAGCTCTGGCACTTGCCTTCTGCCCTTCAGCCCTGACCGTCTTCTTCGTCCCGGAACTTTCCACCCTCTGTTTCCTGCAGTCTTTGCTCATATGACCCGCCTCACCGCAGGTGTAGCACCTCAAATCTTTACAGTCCCTCGAGATGTGGCCCGGCTTCCTACACTTGAAACACACGTTGAGCCCCGATCTGCACTCACCTGTATGCTCCT
Organism: Flaveria linearis; assembly: GCA_024085815.1. Taxonomy (NCBI): domain Eukaryota; kingdom Viridiplantae; phylum Streptophyta; class Magnoliopsida; order Asterales; family Asteraceae; genus Flaveria; species Flaveria linearis. Next base: position 196,151 of record JABSNV010000407.1, on the reverse strand, counting down.
TCCCGCACTTGCCACACCTTTTGGGCCTCGAGCTTGATGACCCCACCCTACGGTCATTCGTTTTCATCCTTTTGTTGTTCGGGTAAAGCCACCACGCCCGAACCGTTTCCCATTCCAGTTTCGGTCAACACCACCAGCCTTCTTCACCTCCGCATCTGCTACCTCCCGCTCATCATAAAGCCTCCCAGCCAAATCTACTGCCGACCTAAAAGTGCTTGGTCGTGCAGCAATCAAATGCCTCCGAATATCGGCTGGTAGCCCCTGTATATACCGGTTAATCTTGCGAGATACCGGTGTCACCTGATCTGGCACCAGCCTCGCCATCTCATTGAACTTGGCAGTGTATTGCTGGTGGCTCATGGTTCCCGCCTCGAGTTGCAGGAACTCTCTCTCAATCTTATCAAGTTCCCTGTGAGGACAGAATTCCTCAATTACCAGTTTCTTCAACTCGGGCCACTTCATCTTGCCTATAGCCCTACTACCCTCAGCTTGGACAATATTGTCCCACCAACATAGTGCTGAGTCAGTAAAGGAGTGGGTGGCAAATTTCACCTTCTGATCCTCCCGGCACTCGCTGATCTCAAGTACCGCCTCCATCTCCCTTATCCAACGGTGGGCTGCAGCAGCATTACCATTCCCGTCAAAAGTCGGGGGCCTGCATTTCTGGAATGCCCCGTAATTGCATCCTTGGTTGTCACCCCTACCACATCATCTTCCTCTTCATCAGATACTACTATCTTTGGATCCGGTCGTTCCTCTCCTCCCTTGCTTTCCTTCCCAGTTGACCCTCTCCTATCCTCCTTCTCCTTTTCTCTCCTCATTCCTCACAGCACGAATAACATCCGTCACCACAGATGGCATAACTGCCTGCAGGACTTGGTGTACCTCATCAGCAATCGCCTCCCTAGCTGAGGCATTCAGGCTCGCATTCTCAGTTTCTTCGTTCCTATCAGGAACCTCAGGGTTCACGGGGGTCGTCTCTGGAGCTTTAGTACTGTTCCTAGTCGTACGCGGACGACCTCTACCTCTAGCAGCTTTGGTAGGTTTCTTCCCAGCCATTTTCCTATGCACTATAAGATTCAAACACTAAAACAGTCATTCAAGGAAGCAGCTCAGTTTATGTCAAGTATAGTAAGTCCCTAATTACAGTGGCCAGTTGTGATTAGTCACTTACTTTACTTTTTACACCCCAAGCATTCCCTATCCTGACTACATCAGTACCTGAATCTACTAGGAACACATAGTCCATATAGCACACACACATAAGTCTGGTTAACTTTTAAGAAAACAATACCTGATGGCACATGGCTACTCGGGCTGACATCCCTCTTTCCGTCCCATTCTCAGTTTAAGTTGAGGTTTATTTTTGAAAAATTTACCCAATTCACTTAAACTTTAGCTCTGATACCAACTTGTAAGGCCCCGATCCCGGGCACCTCACAGTTGGTCATTCACAGCATAAAACATACTCATTATTAATTTAAGCAGCGGAATTAATTTAAACAAAAGACATTCATTTCATTAAAAACACTATTGCTAAGCAATACATTCTAGTTTATAAGTCACAAAATGATAGATGAATGAATTACAAAACAACAGTATTGTCAAAAAATGAATGGATGTCAGTCTTGCCCGCCAAGTAGCCATCCCCGTGTGCCATCCTCAGCAACCTGTCACCTGCCAACTGAAAAATACATAAAAGTCAGCGTTGCTGAGTGAGTTCTAGTTTTGTAGTTAAAATACTTTACTTTTCATTCAAAAACCGTTCCTCATTTTCCTAGGTGATCATACATCGTACGTACACATAGGTAATATTTTTATTATCTTCACCATCGTTCAATTCATACTTTTATCATTCTTCTCCCGGTCTTTTGCAACACATAGTTGCTCAACCATTAACGATCTCAAGGATCTCAAGACTTTTGGGTCTGCTGCGACACCGAGTCACTTCACCCATTTCCAACCTCACAGGTTGTAAGTCTTCTGCGGGCTTTTGCAACGCCAAGTTGCTCACCCATTAGCAATCTCAAGGATTGCAAGGCTTCTGCGGGCTTTTGCAACACCAAGTTGCTCACCCATTGGCAATCTCAAGGATTGCAAGGCTTCTGCGGGCTTTTGCAACACCAAGTTGCTCACCCATTGGCAATCTCAAGGATTGCAAGGCTTCTGCGGGCTTTTGCAACACCAAGTTGCTCACCCATTAGCAATCTCAAGGATTGCAAGGCTTCTACGGGCTTTTGCAACACCAAGTTGCTCACCCATTATCAATCTCAACGATTGTAAGCCTTCTGCGGGCTTTTGCAACACCAAGTTGCTCACCCATTATCAATCTCAAAGATTGTAAGCCTTCTGCGGGCTTTTGCAACACCAAGTTGCTCACCCATTATCAATCTCAACGATTGTAAGCCTTCTGCGGGCTTTTGCAACACCAAGTTGCTCACCCATTATCAATCTCAACGATTGTAAGCCTTCTGCGGGCTTTTGCAACAGCAAGTTGCTCACCCATTATCAGTCAAGACTTTCGTTTATTCATTTACATTCCACTTTCTATTACCATTAATCTTCCACTCTATCAATGATAAAAATTCCTGTCTTGATCATGATCATTACACGTAGGGTCATACAATATTATTATTAATAAGTATATTAATAATAATAGCACTGATAATATTAATAATCATATTAATATTAATCCCCATATCAGCCCTAATCATAACATTAATTAAAATATTAAGACAGGGGTATTATTACATTCAACATAATCATTTGCATTCAATAAAGTCCCAGTCAACGTCCCTGTGAAACCCTACTGCACAGACTCCAATAAATTTTGTTAAAAAGTCTAAGTACTTGGGTGTATGAGCCCTGTTCTAGGCGTTTCACCACTGTCGGACTCATCAGCTACACTTAGAAAATTTTCAGGCTCTGGGCGTATGAGCACTGCTGGGTGTATGACCCCTGTTGGTCGTATTAGCCCTGTTGGTCGTATTAGCCCTGTTGGTCGTACCATCCCATACTTAGAGAATATTTTCTGGTCATACGACCAGAATTCAGACTTTTCACCTTTTTACTTAGTTTTCAGACTCATGGGTACTGTGGGACTCATGAGTCCTGTTGGACTTATAAGTCCCCATACTTAGCAAATTTTCAGACTTATGAGTCTGGTCGTTTTAGAACTATTGGACACATTACCTGCTTAGACTCATGACCATACTTAGAGTATTTCTAAGGCATGTCCCTGGGCGTATAAGCACTATTAGACTCATTAGTTTGTACTTAGTTACTCTAAGTCCAAATTTCAGGCATATTACTACTATTTGGGCTTGTTAGTCGTTTTAGTAACCTGACTAATTCATATTTCAAATTCCCAAACATCAGATTGCCTAGTACTAAACATATACACATGATTCTAGGCATAAATCTAACATAAACATAAACATACATACATTCATATCATACGGGTATTATACCCAAACTTATAAAAACATACTTACATGCATTTCCAGCCCCAAAACATTTAAAAACAGGTAAGAAGGGGTCTAGAACTCACCTTAGCTGCTCTCAACCTTCAAACTCTAAAACTTGAACTTCTCAGATGTTCTCAACACCTAAAACACACTGAAACACACAACCCGGACATGCAATGACACATATGAGCATAGAACCGAGACTAGATCGACCAAGAACGACTGAAAACACTAAATCTTACCTTAAACGTCGAACTCTTCTTCTTTCTATCTCTAAAACTCGAAGGCTCTGTTGTTTCTCTCTCTAAAATATCGAAGAAGATATGTTGTGCAGAACAATAGGCGGCCATACTTCCTTTTACCAACTTTTACCAACTTTTAAGATTTTTATTCATTTTACACCTTTGGTCCTTCAACTTGGGGTTGACTTCCCTTTTCCTCCTTTTTCTCTCTCTTTATTCTTTTATTTATTTTTGACAAGAATTACGTGTGTTACAAGTCCACCCCCCTTATATAAGTTTCGTCCCCGAAACCTGTTATTCCTCAAACAGATGTGGGTAGTGCTGTCTCATTTCTTCTTCAGTCTCCCACGTAGACTCGGATCCCTTCCTGTGCTTCCACTGTACGCGCACAAGAGGAATCACTTTATTCCTTAACCTCTTTTCTTTACGATCAATAATGGCCACTGGTTGCTCCACGTAGTTGAGCCGCTCATCCACCTCGATATCCTCCAGTGGTACAACCATGCCTTCATCAGCTAAGCACTTTCTCAGATGAGATACATGGAATGTGGGATGAATTCCACTTAACTCATCTGGCAGTTCAAGTCGATAGGCCACCTCTCCTACTCGTGCGATAATTCGGAAAGGTCCTATGTATCTCGGGATTAGCTTACCTCGTTTCCTGAATCTAATGATTCCCTTCCAGGGCGAGACCTTCAACATGACTCGGTCGCCAACCTTGAACTCTATCGGTCTTCGCCTCTTGTCAGCATACGACTTTTGCCTATCTTTCGCCGCCTTCATGAAGGCTTTGATCTTTTCCAACTTCTCAGTCGTTGCTTCAATTACCTTGACACCTCCCAACTCTTTCTGCCCAATGTCTCCCCAGCACACGGGCGTCCTACATCTCCTACCGTTTAGCATCTCGTAAGGTGGCATGCCAATGCTGGCGTGATAACTGTTGTTGTACGAGAATTCTGCTAACGGCAGGTGGTTGTCCCAACTTCCTCCAAAATCGATCACACACGCCCGAAGCATGTCCTCGAGTGTTTGGATCGTCCTCTCAGACTGACCGTCTGTCTGAGGGTGATATGCTGTACTAATGTGTAGCCTCGTCCCCATTGCATCATGAAATCTTTTCCAAAACTTGGAGGTAAACCGGGTGTCACGATCAGACACAATAGACACCGGTACACCATGACGAGCTACAATTTCTTTGATGAACAGATCCGCCAATCTCTCAGATGAGTACGTCTCGCGGATCGGTAGGAAGTGGGCACTCTTGGTCAAGCGGTCAACTATCACCCATATGGCATCATACCCTTTTGGGGTACGTGGTAATTTCGTGATGAAGTCCATGGTGATGTGCTCCCACTTCCACTCGGGTATATCCAACGGTTGGATCTTCCCGTAGGGCTTCTGGTGTTCCGCCTTCACTTGTAAGCAAGTCAAGCACTTACTTACGTACTCCACTACGTCGCGTTTCATACCCGGCCACCAATAGTCTTTCTTCATATCGTGGTACATTTTGGTAGCACCGGGGTGAATGGAGTATCGGGTCTTATGGGCCTCGTCCATAATCTTTTCACGTAGATCCCCGTATCGAGGAATCCACATTCGCCCAAATCGGGTCTTAACACCAAGAGTGTTCTCACCCAATTCCGTAACTAGGCCTCTCATCCTTTCGGAGTTAAGACGATCTTCTTTCAAAGCCTCGTCTGGGAACTCCTTAACCTGTGTCATCACATCGGGGGTCATGATCAGCTGATAAGCCTTCACCCGAATCGGCTCAGGTCGTTCTTTTCGACTAAGGGCATCGGCCACCACGTTGGCCTTGCCCGGATGGTAATGGATTTCGCAATCATAATCCTTTATTAGTTCCAACCATCGCCTCTGCCTCATGTTAAGATCTTTCTGCTCGAAGAAGTACTTCAAGCTTTTGTGGTCAGTGAAGATTGTGCACTTCGTCCCATATAGATAGTGCCGCCAAATCTTCAACGCGAAAACCACCGCAGCTAGTTCAAGGTCGTGCGTGGGATAGTTGACTTCGTGAGTTTTCAGCTGTCGAGATGCATAGGCTATTACCCTTCCACGTTGCATCAACACGCAACCTAGCCCAGAATAAGATGCATCTGAATAGACCACTAAATCTTCATTCCCCTCGGGCAAAGTCAAAACAGGAGCTTGTGTTAGTCTTGTCTTCAACTCCTCAAAGGCATTCTCCTGCTCTTGACCCCACACGAAATTCACGTCCTTACGGGTCAATTTTGTCAAAGGGGAGGCTATCTTGGAGAAGTCTTGAATAAATCTCCTATAGTAGCCCGCCAATCCTAAGAAACTACGAATCTCGGATGGCGTCTTTGGTGATTTCCATTGCATCACAGCCTCAACCTTTGCTGGGTCCACCATGATTCCCTCTGCATTTACCACGTGACCCAGAAATTGCACCTCGCGTAACCAGAAAGCACATTTGGAGAACTTAGCATACAGTTTCTCCCTTATCAAAGTCTCCAATACTTCCCAAATGTGACCGGCATGCTCTTCTTCGCTCCTCGAATAAATCAGGATATCATCGATGAATACAATCACTGATTTATCTAACATTGGCCGACACACTCGGTTCATCAAGTCCATAAAAGCAGCTGGCGCGTTAGTTAGACCAAATGACATAACGAGAAACTCATAGTGTCCATAACGCGTACGAAAAGCTGTTTTAGGAATGTCCTGCTCCTTTACCTTCAATTGATGGTAGCCAGATCGAAGATCTATCCTCGAGAACCAACTGGCACCCTGGAGCTGGTCGAACAAGTCATCGATCCTCGGTAACGGATACCGATTCTTTATTGTCAATTTGTTCAATTCAAGGTAGTCGATACACATTCTCATGCTACCGTCCTTCTTCTTCACAAACAAGACCGGAGCACCCCAAGGAGAGATACTCGGTCTAATAAAGCCCTTGTCAAGCAACTCTTGCAGTTGCTCCATCAATTCTTTCATCAACGTAGGAGCTAATCGATACGGTGCCTTGGCGACAGGTTGGGCACAGGGTATTAAGTCGATTTGAAATTCAATTTCGCGGTCAGTTGGCAATCCCGATAAGTCTTCCGGGAACACATCTGGAAACTCGCACACAACCGAAACGTCGGATAGTTGTGGTGTTGGCGTTTCCACATCCTTCACATAACATAGGTAGGCGTTGCACCCACGCCTCATGCACTTCCCCGCCACCGCCATCGAAATCATCTTCGGAATCACCGTTACCCGATCACCGTATATTGTCACCAGACTTCCGTCAGATGCCGTCAATCTAATCATCTTCTTTCGACATACGATATTCGCTTCATAGGTTGCCAACCAATCCATCCCTAGTACTACATCAAATCCACCTAGGGGCATCACATGTAATCTAGCAGCAAACCTATGACCTTCTAATTCTATGGCACAGTCCTCTATCACATCAGTAACTCTAGTGGACTTACCAATAGCGGTTTCTACTTCAAAAGGCTCATCAATGCATTTACCACTAACAGGCAATTTAGCACAGAAAGTAGCAGAAATGAAACTCTTACTAGCACCAGAATCAAATAACATAGAAGCAAGAGTTTGATTTACTAGAAACGTACCTGACACAACATCGGGGTCCGTCCTAGCCTCCTCTCTGGTCATGGTGAAAGCTCTGGCACTTGCCTTCTGCCCTTCAGCCCTGACCGTCTTCTTCGTCCCGGAACTTTCCACCCTCTGTTTCCTGCAGTCTTTGCTCATATGACCCGCCTCACCGCAGGTGTAGCACCTCAAATCTTTACAGTCCCTCGAGATGTGGCCCGGCTTCCTACACTTGAAACACACGTTGAGCCCCGATCTGCACTCACCTGTATGCTCCTTCCCGCACTTGCCACACCTTTTGGGCCTCGAGCTTGATGACCCCACCCTACGGTCATTCGTTTTCATCCTTTTGTTGTTCGGGGTAAAGCCACCACGCCCGAACCGTTTCCCATTCCAGTTTCGGTCAACACCACCAGCCTTCTTCACCTCCGCATCTGCTACCTCCCGCTCATCATAAAGCCTCCCAGCCAAATCTACTGCCGACCTAAAAGTGCTTGGTCGTGCAGCAATCAAATGCCTCCGAATATCGGCTGGTAGCCCCTGTATATACCGGTTAATCTTGCGAGATACCGGTGTCACCTGATCTGGCACCAGCCTCGCCATCTCATTGAACTTGGCAGTGTATTGCTGGTGGCTCATGGTTCCCGCCTCGAGTTGCAGGAACTCTCTCTCAATCTTATCAAGTTCCCTGTGAGGACAGAATTCCTCAATTACCAGTTTCTTCAACTCGGGCCACTTCATCTTGCCTATAGCCCTACTACCCTCAGCTTGGACAATATTGTCCCACCAACATAGTGCTGAGTCAGTAAAGGAGTGGGTGGCAAATTTCACCTTCTGATCCTCCCGGCACTCGCTGATCTCAAGTACCGCCTCCATCTCCCTTATCCAACGGTGGGCTGCAGCAGCATTACCATTCCCGTCAAAAGTCGGGGGCCTGCATTTCTGGAATGCCCGTAATTGCATCCTTTGGTTGTCACCCCTACCACATCATCTTCCTCTTCATCAGATACTACTATCTTTGGATCCGGTCGTTCCTCTCCTCCCTTGCTTTCCTTCCCAGTTGACCCTCTCCTATCCTCCTTCTCCTTTTCTCTCCTCATTCCTCACAGCACGAATAACATCCGTCACCACAGATGGCATAACTGCCTGCAGGACTTGGTGTACCTCATCAGCAATCGCCTCCCTAGCTGAGGCATTCAGGCTCGCATTCTCAGTTTCTTCGTTCCTATCAGGAACCTCAGGGTTCACGGGGGTCGTCTCTGGAGCTTTAGTACTGTTCCTAGTCGTACGCGGACGACCTCTACCTCTAGCAGCTTTGGTAGGTTTCTTCCCAGCCATTTTCCTATGCACTATAAGATTCAAACACTAAAACAGTCATTCAAGGAAGCAGCTCAGTTTATGTCAAGTATAGTAAGTCCCTAATTACAGTGGCCAGTTGTGATTAGTCACTTACTTTACTTTTTACACCCCAAGCATTCCCTATCCTGACTACATCAGTACCTGAATCTACTAGGAACACATAGTCCATATAGCACACACACATAAGTCTGGTTAACTTTTAAGAAAACAATACCTGATGGCACATGGCTACTCGGGCTGACATCCCTCTTTCCGTCCCATTCTCAGTTTAAGTTGAGGTTTATTTTTGAAAAATTTTACCCAATTCACTTAAACTTTAGCTCTGATACCAACTTGTAAGGCCCCGATCCCGGGCACCTCACAGTTGGTCATTCACAGCATAAAACATACTCATTATTAATTTAAGCAGCGGAATTAATTTAAACAAAAGACATTCATTTCATTAAAAACACTATTGCTAAGCAATACATTCTAGTTTATAAGTCACAAAATGATAGATGAATGAATTACAAAACAACAGTATTGTCAAAAAATGAATGGATGTCAGTCTTGCCCGCCAAGTAGCCATCCCCGTGTGCCATCCTCAGCAACCTGTCACCTGCCAACTGAAAAATACATAAAAGTCAGCGTTGCTGAGTGAGTTCTAGTTTTGTAGTTAAAATACTTTACTTTTCATTCAAAAACCGTTCCTCATTTTCCTAGGTGATCATACATCGTACGTACACATAGGTAATATTTTTATTATCTTCACCATCGTTCAATTCATACTTTTATCATTCTTCTCCCGGTCTTTTGCAACACATAGTTGCTCAACCATTAACGATCTCAAGGATCTCAAGACTTTTGGGTCTGCTGCGACACCGAGTCACTTCACCCATTTCCAACCTCACAGGTTGTAAGTCTTCTGCGGGCTTTTGCAACGCCAAGTTGCTCACCCATTAGCAATCTCAAGGATTGCAAGGCTTCTGCGGGCTTTTGCAACACCAAGTTGCTCACCCATTGGCAATCTCAAGGATTGCAAGGCTTCTGCGGGCTTTTGCAACACCAAGTTGCTCACCCATTGGCAATCTCAAGGATTGCAAGGCTTCTGCGGGCTTTTGCAACACCAAGTTGCTCACCCATTAGCAATCTCAAGGATTGCAAGGCTTCTACGGGCTTTTGCAACACCAAGTTGCTCACCCATTATCAATCTCAACGATTGTAAGCCTTCTGCGGGCTTTTGCAACACCAAGTTGCTCACCCATTATCAATCTCAAAGATTGTAAGCCTTCTGCGGGCTTTTGCAACACCAAGTTGCTCACCCATTATCAATCTCAACGATTGTAAGCCTTCTGCGGGCTTTTGCAACACCAAGTTGCTCACCCATTATCAATCTCAACGATTGTAAGCCTTCTGCGGGCTTTTGCAACAGCAAGTTGCTCACCCATTATCAGTCAAGACTTTCGTTTATTCATTTACATTCCACTTTCTATTACCATTAATCTTCCACTCTATCAATGATAAAAATTCCTGTCTTGATCATGATCATTACACGTAGGGTCATACAATATTATTATTAATAAGTATATTAATAATAATAGCACTGATAATATTAATAATCATATTAATATTAATCCCCATATCAGCCCTAATCATAACATTAATTAAAATATTAAGAAAGGGGTATTATTACATTCAACATAATCATTTGCATTCAATAAAGTCACAGCCAACGTCCCTGTGAAACCCTACTGCACAGACTCCAATAAATTTTGTTAAAAAGTCTAAGTACTTGGGCGTATGAGCCCTGTTCTAGGCGTTTCACCACTGTCGGACTCATCAGCTACACTTAGAAAATTTTCAGGCTCTGGGCGTATGAGCACTGCTGGGCGTATGACCCCTGTTGGTCGTATTAGCCCTGTTGTTCGTATTAGCCCTGTTGGTCGTACCATCCCATACATAGAGAATATTTTCTGGTCATACGACCAGAATTCAGACTTTTCACCTTTTTACTTAGTTTTCAGACTCGTGGGTACTGTGGGACTCATGAGTCCTGTTGGACTTATAAGTCCCCATACTTAGCAAATTTTCAGACTTATGAGTCTGGTCGTTTTAGAACTATTGGACACATTACCTGCTTAGACTCATGACCATACTTAGAGTATTTCTAAGGCATGTCCCTGGGCGTATAAGCACTATTAGACTCATTAGTTTGTACTTAGTTACTCTAAGTCCAAATTTCAGGCATATTACTACTATTTGGGCTTGTTAGTCGTTTTAGTAACCTGCTCATATGACTAATTCATATTTCAAATTCCCAAACATCAGATTGCCTAGTACTAAACATATTCTTGTCATAGGCCCTGTTCCTGGGAAGAAATATAGTGAAATCACCTTTCCTATTCTTTCCCCGGACCCCGCTACTAAGAAAGACATTCACTTCTTAAAATATCCTATATACGTAGGTGGAAACAGGGGAAGGGGCCAGATTTATCCTGACGGGAGTAAAAGTAACAATACAGTTTATAATGCTACAGCATCAGGGATTGTAAGGGACAAAACATATGGATTACAATATCGTTATCGAGTGAATGTGGTTTGAATTCAAAGTATGCCATGCATGCGATAACATGCATACGCGACACATCTCGCGCGACAATATATGCATGCGAAAAGTAAATGCGAAAATGTCATGCGAAAGAGGAAGAGAGAACTCCATGCGAAATCTGGATGTTTGGCAACACGCGCATGCGAAATATTGCAAGGAAAATATGCATGCGAAATGTGCATGCATACATTACATGCATGCGACACATTCTGCAAAACTCACGTTTGAAAATAAAGTTTGGTTGAATAAATGGGATCCACGTGGAAATCTTGTCGCATGCGAAATTGAGAATGCATGCGATTTCTTGCATGTATATAATTGTTTATTAGTTAGTGGAAGAAGGGTGTGTGCCATTATTTCAATTTCAACCGAGAGATCAAATTTATATTTTCTATTTTTCGCTCATGTTGAGCAGATCACCGTTGTGTGATTTCCACCTTCGGGTGAGATCGATCTAGTATCGATTTCATTGTAATCATTCGACAATATACGTTTGATATACAATGATTTGAGCTTAATGTTTTTGTTCTTTCGGTTGATACATTCAAACCGCGCACCCGTCCTCGCGTATTATCAAGTGCAACATCAAACGAAGTGAGATCGATCGCTATTCAGGACTTTACATTTGGTATCAGAGCAAGGCGTTGCTCTTGATACAACGGATCATTATTCCGCGATCTTCCGTTCGAGGACGTTAAACAAGCTGCAATTTATCCGGTTTCATCAAAGTTAATTTCGAAACCGAGAACACTTCAAATCGAGTTGGATGATTTTGTGAAGTTTTGAAGCTTACAAGTTGAGTTCAATTCGATATCCGCTTATGCGAGAACTTCTCTTCCGAGAGGTTTTATTGAAGATTCGGTTTGTTGAAGAAATTGAAGACTAATTTGGTTCAAACAAAATTGTTGAGGTGATGTATTGATGCGCACACCAAGTGTTTGAGAAAATGCTCAAGTGACAAAAACGATATCATAATCCAAGGGGGAGATTGTAAGGGACAAAACATATGGATTACAATATCGTTATCGAGTGAATGTGGTTTGAATTCAAAGTATGCCATGCATGCGATAACATGCATACGCGACACATCTCGCGCGACAATATATGCATGCGAAAAGTAAATGCGAAAATGTCATGCGAAAGAGGAAGAGAGAACTCCATGCGAAATCTGGATGTTTGGCAACACGCGCATGCGAAATATTGCAAGGAAAATATGCATGCGAAATGTGCATGCATACATTACATGCATGCGACACATTCTGCAAAACTCACGTTTGAAAATAAAGTTTGGTTGAATAAATGGGATCCACGTGGAAATCTTGTCGCATGCGAAATTGAGAATGCATGCGATTTCTTGCATGCATATATATTGTTTATTAGTTAGTGGAAGAAGGGTGTGTGCCATTATTTCAATTTCAACCGAGAGATCAAATTTATATTTTCTATTTTTCGCTCATGTTGAGCAGATCACCGTTGTGTGATTTCCACCTTCGGGTGAGATCGATCTAGTATCGATTTTCATTGTAATCATTCGACAATATACGTTTGATATACAATGATTTGAGCTTAATGTTTTTGTTCTTTCGGTTGATACATTCAAACCGCGCACCCGTCCTCGCGTATTATCAAGTGCAACATCAAACGAAGTGAGATCGATCGCTATTCAGGACTTTACAGGGATAGTAAGCAAAATCCTACGAAAAGAAAAGGGGGGATACGAAATAACCATAGCGGATGCATCGGATGGACGTCAAGTAGTGATATTATCCCTCCGGGGCCAGAACTTCTTGTTTCAGAAGGCGAATCTATCAAATTGGATCAACCGTTGACAAGTAATCCTAATGTGGGCGGATTTGGTCAACACATGATTCTAGGCATAAATCTAACATAAACATAAACATACATACATTCATATCATACGAGTATTATACCCAAACTTATAAAAACATACTTACATGCATTTCCAGCCCCAAAACATTTAAAAACAGGTAAGAAGGGGTCTAGAACTCACCTTAGCTGCTCTCAACCTTCAAACTCTAAAACTTGAACTTCTCAGATGTTCTCAACACCTAAAACACACTGAAACACACAACCCGGACATGCAATGACACATATGAGCATAGAACCGAGACTAGATCGACCAAGAACGACTGAAAACACTAAATCTTACCTTAAACTTCGAACTCTTCTTCTTTCTATCTCTAAAACTCGAAGGCTCTGTTGTTTCTCTCTCTAAAATATCGAAGAAGATATGTTGTGCAGAACAATAGGCGGCCATACTTCCTTTTACCAACTTTTACCAACTTTTAAGATTTTTATTCATTTTACACCTTTAGTCCTTCAACTTGGGGTTGACTTCCCTTTTCCTCCTTTTTCTCTCTCTTTATTCTTTTATTTCTTTTTGATAAGAATTACGGGTGTTACAACTCATAGATCGTATAACAATCCCTTGCAAATCAAGAATCATTGTAAATTGAGACTTGATTTGCTGAAGGGGAGCGACATCGTATTCATCGACCTGTTGAGTTTCACCTGTTTGATAGAATAATCAACAGAGCACACATTAATGAATCATCAAGGCATTAAACATAAATTATCATCATTTACATTAATTTAATACAATATTCAATTACAAGAGATTCCAAATTATATAAACTTTCTTAATTATTACTTTGGTCTCTCTCTTGAGGCTCATCTGCTTGAGGAGGAGAGGAAGAAGCTCCCTGATCTTGATTATTCTTAGTACGCCTCTCCCTAGCAGATTGATTTGAGGCTAATGTATTCGTATCACTTTCAGGCTCATCATCCTCATCATCTCCTTTCTTTTTCTCCTCCCCACTGTCACCAGCCTCCTCCTCCTCATCACCCTCTTCATCAGATTCGTCATCACTGGAATCATCATCATCATCACCATCATCTCCATCTCCTTTAATCTTTAGAGTCTCCTCCCGCTTACCTTTCGACCTCAGTATAATCCTCTTGTTCTTCTCCAGGTCTTCAATCTTGTTTGTGGATGCCAGAACTTGCTCATTCTGAGCTTTAAGGGCATTGTGAGCTTGAACTAAAGCCGACTCGTGGGCTTCGTTCTTCTCTGTCAGCTTGGCGATTTGCTTGCTCTGTTCTACATCACAGCCACCAGATGTCTCATTTGGTTGGCCTAAAGATCATCAGTCGCCAACAGCTTGAGAACTAGCCTGTTAAGGCTTCGCAAGCTGTTCCTCTAACCCCACCATGGGTAGAGTAGTGCTCTGTAGAGGTGGAATGGTGGTGGATGTTCCAGCTTAGGAGATGGTTAGGGTGGTTGTCGATGTGGTGTATACGGGGTGGGGATAGGAGTGGTTTGTGGAGGTGTAGTTTTAGGTATTGAGGGGGAGGAAGATGTAGGTGTACATGTAGTGGTGGGTATATCGGTGGTAGTGGTTGTTATGGTGGTAGTGGCAGTGGTGGTGGTAGTGGCTGTGGGGGAGCTCATCAAAATAATCTTTGAGCGTTTCCCCTTCATCCCAGAGGGTTGGGCTATTCTCTTCTTCCTGTGATTTTGCTCCCTCAGGGCTGATAGGCTGTTTATGTGTATATGAAGGATCTGTCTCCTCAATGTCGACACCCTTAGAACTAGCCTGGCGGGAACCACCTCTTTCCCTTTTTCAGTAGCTACCCACTTGCTACCGACTTGTCTCACAAGAAGCTCATCCTCAGAGTCATCATCTTTTACCTCTAGGTCAAAATTCCTGATATCCTTACTTATCAGGAAGTTCTGGTGGATGGCAGCTTGCTCCGATCCACCAGCGCTGATGAACCACCCTGATGTGAGAGTGGATGCTCAGTAGATGTATCAGTAGCTCGGAATTGACTCGAACTCTCATCTCCACCTCCCTGACCCTTATCCTGGTCATCATCATCATGATCCTCATCATCGGGAATCAAGACTTGCTCAACATCGGAGTCACTCTCATCATGACGCCACTTCTTCCTTGTCGGAGCTATATAATCAATGTTGGCTAGATGCCCAAATAACCTTCTTACCGAGGGCTTAATCTGCTTTCCCCTATATACCTTCATCCTGCCCAAAGTCGTGTCATCCATCACCTCCAATGACACCTCATCGTCTTTGTGCTTAGGCAGGTTGGGTAGTTTCTTGTTGAGGATCATCTGAAGAAACCGGGGATACATGCAAAATCCTTCCTTTCCCTTGGCCTCGATGTTCTCCCTCATGTAATTAAAGAACATCTTGGAGAATCTGAATGGGTGGTTAAGTACTAACACAACGAATGCGTTGGTATCTGATCGCTCATCTCGTCAAAACCATCGTGTCTAGAAGCAATACACTTAAGTATTACATGTGCCAAATACTTGAAAGGAGGGCACATGTTACTCTTATTAAGCACGCCAGCATTGATGTTGCCAGCGTACTTAATCCTCAAGAAACATTCCCTAACAGTCAAGGGATGAAGCTTGGTTGGATGATCCATATCATCTCCCAGATCGAGTACCCTCCTCAAGTCATCTTCCCCTATATCTATGTCCTGGCCAAAAATAGAGCTACAGATCCTGAATGGCTCTACTGATCTGTCAACTATGGCATTCTCCTAGAATGCCTGCTGTAGAGAGCGGTATGGTGTGTAGGGAGTCGAAATAGTTCGATAGATCCTGGATCGGTTGAGGAACTCTATGATCCTTACAAACCCTGCCGCATTCGGGGATGTAGTGTTGAGGTAAGCAAAAATATTGTGCTTAGTACTCATAGTCCATCTATCAGCCATTTCACTGTAACACAAGTAACAAACATGTTAGACCAGTTCACAAGAAAGAACATTTGAATGTGAACAGATCCTAACATACTGGTTCAATCGTACGATTTAACCGTACGACTGAACTCAATCGTACGATTGAGTATCCTATTGAGTTTAGTCGTGTGCCATGACATGCGATTGAGCCAGTCGTGCGATTGAATCACCGATTGAATCAATCGTGCGGCTGAATCATGCGTCCAGTTCAATCATGGGATTGAAGTTAATTAGACTGTCAATTCGCATACATACCGTGCAAGTCCGAAAATTTGAATGTTTGTCAAAACAGTCATATTCATATCAAGATTTAAGTCATTAGAGGCGCCAAGACTTGTTATTTCACCAGTTATCTTTGAATTTCACTATTAAGCTTATTTAAAGGTCCGATTAAGGGTTATTCGGTTCAGTTTAATATTTTATATCATTTGGATACTTTAGACTGATTTAATGTACCCATTTATCATGACTTCATCTTGTCGGTACCTGTAGATGAACGTGTAACAGTTAGCAATAGGAAATCGGATGAAATCACAAGGAAAATTTCAAAAAGGGGGTTCTACTAATAACCGGGTATTTGAGAGAATTTGAGAAGTAAGTGTAGGGTTACGACCGACTGAGCTCCTTTTATACTGTTGTGAGTTTCAGTCATGTGACTGGACCCATACGTATGGTTCAAACGTGTGACTGAGGTTCATTCATACGAATTACCTATACGCATTCAACCAATCATACGATTGGCTCATACTGAGGATTCCAATCGTATGACTCGGCCATCCTCATGGTCCAGTCATGCGACTAAACCATACTGGTTGTCCAATCATGTGATTGGACCATACTTATGGTTCAATCGTGCGATTGGCCCATACTCATGGTCTAATCGTGCGATTGGCCCATTCTAGTGAATCTAACTTTGTTTGGCCCATTTCTCACGTACTATCTTTGATAGATGACATTATGACCATGGATCATCTAAGACATGATCCTTTTAATTAAAAACCATTTGATCACCTCAGACGTGATCCTTTTAACCAGAAATCATTTGATCACCTCAGACGTGATCCTTTTAACCAGAAATCATTTGATCACCTCAGACGTGATCCTTTTAACCATAAATCGTTGATCACCTCAGACGTGATCCTTTTAAATGAAAACCGTTGATCACCTCAGACATGATCCTTTTATCTTTCAGAAATAAGCTTTTAATGTTCGGTTCATTTTGTGACATTCACAGAGTTTAGTCTTGTTGCATAGTCCGACACTGACACAATACTAACGTAAATTAAGCAGGAAAAACTAGAACTAAACTGAAATAAGACATATTTTTGTGTTTTTCATTTAGAGGAGGGTTGAAAGCATTTTAACGTTACTTAAAAGATTTCTCCCCCGAATGGCTTCAAACATTAACATCATTTCTAGAAAGATTCACATGGAATCAGACATGCATAAAACACCATCATTTCGGATCTTTTGTATTTATGTAAAAAACAGAGAATATTCATATCCAATTCACTGAATCACATTCATCTAAGAGTTAAAGGCACTAACAAGAAATCATGCTAGAGCTGTTATATAGCACACATTGATTTGAACATCGAGAGATGCGCCTACAATGATTGTCACTATATTTGTCCACTTAAATCCATACACTGATTTTTGACACACATTAGTGATAATTTAGGTGTATTAGTTCAACAAGTATTTATGGATCCCACGCTTATATGGTTATCAACCTTCCTCAGGAGATATTTGAGCGGTCTATGGGTTTTTATCAAGAAGAAGCTATTCTAAGAGCTTTCAAGAGATGCCAAGCCTCAGGTCAGTGCCATCGCATAGCAGAGATGCGCAAACAACAATGAATTCTTAGAACATATAGGTTATACTTATTCTCAGGTCAGTGTCATCACATAGTAGAGAGGCACACTTCCTATCTTCTTATTAGAGTAATTTTAAATACATTTAATGCAACAACGACTTTTGTCATTTGCATTGCTCATGTTTTTGGTCACTAGCACACATTTGTGGCTTTTTTTTTTCTCCTCACCCCTTATTGGAAATTTATTGAGTGTGCAAACCAGGGATAAGATGGGAACCCACAACTTGTTGATTGATTTAATTTACATGATTCACCAATGATGTCTACTAGTCTATTGTGTTGAATCTAGAGACACATCATATAATGGACATGCATCCTTTAGATCTAATTTCTCCATGTGACCATAGTAACAGACCAGCTTACTATCATTTTTCAACTTATTAGGCTTTGACTTTTGTTTATTTTTACTTTCATTTTGTTGAGATTTTGCTGCTGAGTAATTCTGGACTGAGTTGGTTCTACATTTTTAGATTTTAAGACATGAACTTTTGAACCCAACCCAAGAGTAGCATTCCAATTCTCATCATCCCTGTTTTCAGGGACAGCCCCATCTGTAGTGCTAGAACTAGATGCCTTCTGTTCAGTAACAGATAGCACAGTTTTATCTATGGAATCTGGATCACTGACTAGAGGGGTCGTCACCATATGATTCTTGATAGGGTTATTATTTATAGGTCGACATTTTGTATTCAAAAGGATCACATGTGGTTGTGGCACTACTTTAGAACCAACCCCTTCCGCTTTGTTCTTTCTTTGATTAAGTTCTGAACATGTGAGAGGAACTAGCTAGACTATGAAGTTTTTGATTTAATGATTCAATTTCAACTTGCAAAATAGCCTTTTGTTTCTTAGTTTCCTCTATTGTTGATAAATAGAACTTAATGTATTTGCTTGATTTAAGGCAACAACCTCGGTTTCCCTATGTTGTTTTCCTAATAAATCAAGTTTTTCTTTAAAGCTGCTTTCATTTTGTTTTAACACTCGAT
Source organism: Flaveria linearis (assembly GCA_024085815.1). Lineage (NCBI taxonomy): Eukaryota > Viridiplantae > Streptophyta > Magnoliopsida > Asterales > Asteraceae > Flaveria > Flaveria linearis. Next base: position 177,268 of record JABSNV010000407.1, on the reverse strand, counting down.
TAGCTTCAGTGCATAATTTCAGATCATTTACCAGACTGTTATTATGATCTAACAACCTAGCAAATTTTAAGTCTATGCATTCTTATCAAAAAGTTCGTCTTTAAAATTTACCTGTGGAGAGCTGGAAGTGTCAGCCATAAATGCAAACTTAGATTCCTCGATGATTAGAGATTCCGTGCTAGCAGCAGTCAATTCATCTTCAACCAATTGATCCATGGCATCCATAGCTTCTTCAACATCTGAATGAGTATCATTAGCTATGTTATCTCCTTCATTAGCTAACCCATCATCAAGATCGTCTACCAGTACCATATTTGCGTCTCCATCAGACATAAATCTAAAGGACCAGTCCTGTCCTTCATCTCCTTGAGCAACCAATGGTTTCGAATCCTGACCTGTTGATGCAACTTTCTTCTCTTTGTCCTGTCGGTTGATCGATAGAAAAGGGTTACCATTCCTGTCTTCTTAGGTTTTACGCACTCTCTTTTGAAGTGACCCTTTTCACCACAGTTAAAGCATGTACTTTGGTTTTATCAAAACCAAATGTTGTGTCTGTGGTGGCAACTAGATTCTGACCCGTTTTTCTCAAACTTTTTAGCCCTTCTAACCGCACTTGCTAAAGCCCACATGATATCCATTCTTTCCAACTCTGTCTCATATACTGCTCATAGTCTTTGTGAAGTCACTGGATCGATGAACATCCGAGCGTGTTCTTGACGGAAGGATCAAAACCAAAAGATAAACAATGATACGAACAATAATCGAATGATTTCATTGATAAAACATAACGATTTTAAGCTCGTTACAACTTAAGAATTACAACTTTTGGCAAGGGGAGATCGAGCATGATCTCCCCTCTCATCCGGCAGCACCTAGGCCCCGGGCACAAACCCTACCAAAACCTTGGGTTTCTACACATTGAAACTGGTATATATAGGCCTCGGCCCATATTAGATGCGACTGGGCCCATTCATGCGATTGGACCATGCGTATGGTCCAATCGTACGACTGGACCATTCTTGTGGTTCAGTCTTACGAATGCCCCAATCGCATCTTTCAGTCGCACGACTGGCCCATTAGCCTGGCTCAGTCGTACGACTGAGTCTCATTCGCATATGCTCCTGCGAATGACCCAGTTTCATGTGTTTACAACATATCAGGTGTATTACATTAAGCCTAGACTATTCGTCAAGCGACGGACACACTATATATGACAATATATGCTCCAACAAATTCCCCTTGGACGTTGCTTGCGAATAGTAGATAACACCTCTTACAATCTTCAGTCAATCTTTGCTCTGGTTTCCAATATAATCAAACGAACAACCATATTAGCCAACACTGCCGATCCGTCAGGTTACCACAATATCCCTGAAAATGAATTTAGGCACAATAGCTTTCGTTTACTTTGCAGAACACCATCATAGCAGTAAGATTCCCCAAATGACTGATTTTTCCAGATAATGACATGACCAGTTTTCCATTGCTTCAATCTTCACACAGTCTAACCTGTTTAACATTTCCAACTGTAGAAATTCCCCCTCACGTTCAGCATATCCCAATATATATACATTGTGCTCTCCTGTCGTCTTCATACGATGTATTGGGCAAAAGGTTGAAGGTTCCAATCCACAGCTGACAATATCAAACAAATCAGCATGCACGAAGATTCATCATCAGAAACCTGCTCACATCATCACTTTCTGATTGCGTCTTCAATTTCTCTATACATGGATTCCCCCTAAGAATGAGAATCCTCTCTGTGCGGATATAAAGATAACTTGATTGGCCCATAAATAGTCAGATGCTCCTGACTACCCCACAAAATCAGCACCGACAGCTGATATCTTCTCTTCTCTCTTTCTTGTTCTCACAACATTCACCTATTCTGGAAGTCCAACGAATAATGGGGTATCCATCAAACTTGTTTGACATAAGAACCTCAGGGTGAATGTGCTTTGCTCATCCTCAAATCTGTGCAAACGGTAGTTCCAGTTTTTTTTTTTTTTTTTTTTTTTTTTTTTTTTTTTTTTTTTTTTTTTTTTTTTTTTGGAACGCCGTTCATTCGTATGACATGGAGTACAATTATCACATTCGTGTGATTGGATAATACGAATGATATCTTCGTGAGACTGGTCCAGTAGCATGACTGGTCATAAGACTGGTCCAGTAGCATGAATGGTCACAAGACTGGTCCAGTCTTATGACTGGTCATAAGACTGGTCCAGTCGCATGGTCCAGTCGTACGGATGGTCCAGTCGTATGGTCCAGTCGTACGGATGGTCCAGTCGCATGGTCCAGTCGTACGGATGGTCCAGTCGTACGGATGGTCCAGTCGCATGGTCCAGTCGTACGAATGGTCCAGTCGCATGCTCCAGTCGTACGAGCGGGTCTGCACGCAGATTTTCAGATCTGCAGCCGCCATGGCCGCCAAAAACCCTAATCTGATGAATTTTACATGAACCGAACCGAAATAGACATCATAAGATTCGCAGGGGTGATGGGAACGTGGTTTCAAGTTCGATTTTAACATAGAAGCACCACACGTAACCTGATCTGAGCAAAACACGAAGAACACAAAGGCGGTTTAACGTCAAAGAACCTGAAATAGATCCAGAGATCAAGAGCTCGGGTTGCTAGATTGATTGTTAGATCATTCTAGCAGTAACCTGCTCTGATACCAATTGTGAAGTCACTGGATCGATGAACATCCGAGCGTGTTCTTGACGGAAGGATCAAAACCAAAAGATAAACAATGATACGAACAATAATCGAATGATTTCATTGATAAAACATAACGATTTTAAGCTCGTTACAACTTAAGAATTACAACTTTTGGCAAGGGGAGATCGAGCATGATCTCCCCTCTCATCCGGCAGCACCTAGGCCCCGGGCACAAACCCTACCAAAACCCTTGGGTTTCTACACATTGAAACTGGTATATATAGGCCTCGGCCCATATTAGATGCGACTGGGCCCATTCATGCGATTGGACCATGCGTATGGTCCAATCGTACGACTGGACCATTCTTGTGGTTCAGTCTTACGAATGCCCCAATCGCATCTTTCAGTCGCACGACTGGCCCATTAGCCTGGCTCAGTCGTACGACTGAGTCTCATTCGCATATGCTCCTGCGAATGACCCAGTTTCATGTGTTTACAACATATCAGGTGTATTACATTAAGCCTAGACTATTCGTCAAGCGACGGACACACTATATATGACAATATATGCTCCAACAGTCTTCATCTGCAAGATGACAATTTCCTATCTTACCAGCAACCAACCTATCATATGAGTGTACAACCGTAGCGAGAAGATCCATATGCTCTTTTGCTACTTCAACAGTAACATTTCCCAGATTCTCGGTCTTCAGCTTAGTAGGATTTGAGTCAGGGATACTATTTTGGGTTCCATATGAACCCGATGATTCACCTCTTGAAGATACACTTTGAGAAGTTCTAGACGTGTTGGAAACAAATACTGTCTGAAGAGGTGCTCGAGATGAAACTTGGTTAGAAGCAACGTTATAGGGTGAAGGATTATGGGTGTAAGATCCTTTCATAGACTTGTATTTCAACCGCAGTTCTTCTTCCCTTAACTTAAGATAAAATCATTGATGTCTAACGTGGGAAAGTATAATTCTATCTCAGATTAGACACAAACGAATCCTATTTATCTGGCAGACCATCAGCAAAGCTTGCTACTTTATCCTCCATTGATGTAGTAACCCCGTGTGTATGCAGCTCACTGATCAGATGATAAAACCTATTAATAATATCATCCAAGCTCTCATTTCCTATGGGTGAGAAATTATCAAATTCCTTCTTGAGAGCTGTAGCCTTCAGCGCCTTCAAGGTTGCATTACCATCATATCTCTTTTCCAGAGCCTCTTATAACTTCTTAGATTGCTTATGTTCTGAAAACTGATGGAAGATATCCTTAGGGATTGACTGTGTTAGTAAAGCATACACTTTCTTTTCAGCATTATGTGCAACCTTTTGTCCCTCATTCATACCACCCAAGGTCAGTTTTACCCCATTAGCACCAACTGGTATAGAATATCCAGTCTTAATGGCTGTCCACAAGTTAGGGTCAACCTCGTTCAGATAAATTTCAAAACGTTGTTTCCATTGTGGGTATTCACCCAAAGTTAATAGCTTTGGTGGTTTGTTATGATTCCCAATCTCATTTTCCAGAAGAAATAGATTCTGGATCCGAGTGTCCTTACCAGCAGTAAACGCAAAGTTCTGATCGTCCAAGGTTTCAAACTTGAACAATTTTGTATATGACAGAGTTCAATCGTGCGATTGGAGAGTGCGACTGAGTTCAATCGTGCGATTGGAGAGGGAGACTGAGTTCAATCTTGCGATTGAGTTCAATCGTGCGATTGAGTTCAATCGTGCGAATGAGGGGTGCGAATGAGTTCAACCGGGTGGATTAGCTTAATCGTGCGAATGAGGGGTGCAAATGAGTTCAACCGTGGGGATTATCTTAATCGTGAGAATGAGTAATACGACTAAGTCTAGTCATGCGGTTGAATGGTGTGATTGGAATTCAGTCGTGCGATTGAGTTAATCGTGCGACTAAAGCCGATGTGAATGAAAAATTCGAAACTTTGATCACATTGACACCAAAAAAGATAATTCACAAACCCTAATCTGTCGTAAACCGAAAAGGTTGAAACTTTTGAATCAAGCACACTTCAAAAACACTTTTTGAGTCAAAACGAGAATTTTTTTGAATTAAAACATTAGTTTTATCACGAACACCAATCGAATCCACGAAGAATCACGAGCCAATGCTCTGATACCACTTGTTAGGACCGTGTACGTACGGAGTACTAACTGATTCAATGTGAAACCAGATCAAATAGTGCTGAATCCTCATAATCCACGTCGGTTACATGTTCGACTAATGCTTGAGAAGATTGGGGTGTGTTAATTGTGTCACACCCTCATAATCCACGTGCAAGGTTTTACCGTAAAGCGAGTGAACAAACCAGGATCCAAGTCATTAGTTACTCAAAATGACACTATATGTAACATTTAAACCAAATTAGAGTTTAAACTTTAAAACATTTGCGGAAGGATATTGTAAATATTTCAAACCCAAAGTAATAAATGTAAACGGCAAAAACACGCGCCCAAACCAAGGTATGTAAGCATGAAATAAGTCAAATGGAGAATAATGATTGTTCAAAGCATGGTTGACACGTGAGTGCTCTTAATTGCGACTGCTAGTAATGACCTGAGAAAGGCATACTAGAAGTGTCAACCGACGATTGGTGAGTTCAAGAGTTTGTAAATCATCATAAGCCATAGTGTTTGTAAAACATAAACAAGTGTATTGAAATACATAGCTAGTCTAGTTTCATTAGTAATACCAATAGTGATTTCGCGATCAAAATTGACGATGTTCGTGTGTTTGCCTTCCACCACGACATACCAAGTCGTGGCCCTGTTAGTCATTTAAGGCAATAGTGCATCCGCCTGACCTCCAGTCATACAGGTGGGGCTTGTCAGACCCAATAATACTACCTGATATTTCCCGCTAGATTCCTTAATTAACGATCCGAAAGTGTAGGGGCTATCAATAGTACACGTACTATGTCATACTAAACACATGTTATAATAGTAAAGCGTTTGAAAATAAAGTATGATTCTCCCTCAGAAAGAGAGTAAATAAAAGTGGGGCATTGAACTCACCTGGTGCGCAAAACGAATAATAATAGAGAGCTAACAATGAGTGAAAAAACCCCATCATAGGTTACCTAGAACACGCGAGTATATAAGTACGTGTATCCAGAAGTTTAACAACCCTAAGTGCTCAATAAACACGTTCACCCAAAGGTTTTAGAAAACAAATACTCATTTGACCGAGTTGACCCGTTTGACCCGTTGGAGACATGTTAATTGAAATATTGTTTAATCAAGTATAGTAACTCATTATTCATGATTATCATACAAGGTATTCATGTATGCCACATTATAAATTTTAAGTTCTATTCAGATCATAATACTAACATAGATTGTCATACAACACATGCAAATCTAAATCAGACATCATGCTCAACACAAATATAATTACATCACAACTAACAAATCATACATTGAGATTAATCATGCACTACATGCCATGTGTTGGCACTTACGACCTCACACCCTAAACCCTGCCAATCCTACTAATTAGGGGCCTCAGATTTGGACATGTGTAAGAAGATCATTATCATATTATTTAACAAGATTCATACCAACGAACATACACAATAATGATCTATTAAAATCCCAAACATGATCCATACCCTCCTAACATAAGACCTAGATTTCCAAGTAATCCATCAAGTATCCATACAACCCAATTAACACATTCTAACACACTAGACATCATCAAGAAGCATTCTAGCATGATCCTAACATCATAAACATGAACAATTCACAATATCCAATGATTCATATCAATAAAGTTTCCCTTTCAAGAAAGTACACCCAAAAATCAATCGATCATCCATTCATTCATAATTTTTCAACTTTATATCTAACCAAGTTCATAGCTATCATCTAGACATGATAAACATCATCAATTCATCATACTTCCCATATCTCATACATAAAAGTTACTACTTATAGTAAGGTCTGAACAACACATCAATTCTATGAATTTCTTGCATAATCCACGTAAACTAACATCAATACAATACAACTAACACCAAAAAATCATCAAACCACCTCAGTTTCATGATATCATGCTTTTATCAAACTAGGGTTGTTCTTGAACAAAAAACTATGAAATTAAATAAAAATCTAATATTTAATCATGTAATGACCAACCCTTGCACTCGCTAACACGTTGTAATGATCATAGTAGCTCAAAATCGAATGTTCTTGTTTTCAAGGCTTGAAACTGAATGAAATTAGTTGGGGGAAGGGGGTTACGACCGAAAGGGGTTACGGGGGCTAGGGTTGGGTTTTGTTTAATATTAAGGTTAGTTGTTTTATAATTTGGCCCCTCGTTGATCACCTTTTATAAAAATTAAATCTTCTAACACCATTTAAAATAAGTTTTTAACTACAAACACAAGTATTGCTAATCAACAATAATAATATATATATCAACTAGCAACACTATACAATTAATTATCACACGTTGTTATGTTATAACATAAAATTCACAAATGATATTTAAAAAATCCTGAATCACATAATCACAAACTTAATCAAATTATTAATTAAATTATTTTCTATTAACATAGTTAATTATTATTAGGTCATCAACGTGTGTTTATATACCTAACGGAACTAACGGAGTTTGGTAATGAAAAATTACCGGATGTCACAGATTGAGTTATAACTGATGGATTTTGTTTGTTGGACCTTGCCGGAGGTCAGACGGAGGTCTGGCCGGAGCACAAGGGTCGAAGAGTGGGGTTTAATGGGTTTTCAAGGAATTTACACTTTTGCTCCCTGAGGTTTACAAGAGTTACTATTTTATGTTTCAAAACTTAATTCAACTTTAAAAAATGATAGTTTATCTTAATTACTAATAAAGACTTTGTAAAACTAATTTGAATAATAAATCAAATTGTTAATTTATAAAACTATATAATTTTTTATCACTCTTGTAAACTCTATAAATTAATTATTTATTTTAACTTAATAAATAAAAATTCAATAATAAAACTTTATAAACTTATAAAAATTCATTTTATAAATTATAAAATAAATTAACTTGTTATAAATCAAATATATAACGTAATTACTGTATTTAAAATACTAAAATAAACATAATGCTTTAAATAATAAATTGATTTATACAGTTAACCCCAACGGGTTTGGGTTAGGATTTGCAAAATGGTCAAATGATACACATATGACAAAATAAGCTGATTTTTTGACACAATGATCAAAATACTCTATTCTTTAAAACAATAAATGGACACGTGTCATGTTCACAATCATTCTTTAACTTTTTAGATTAATACATTTTTTACTATAACCTTACCCTAATAACTAAAGTACTTAATCATATGTAATTTTAATTATATTTTATATCAAAGTAGTATTTCGTAGTTACTAGCTCTTTATTAATAGATAAGGATGTGAGCTATAGCATGTTATAGTCACCAGTAAAAAACTTTACATTGTTTTGTTGTTTAGATTAGTGTTTCAGCTGGCCATCAAAGTATGGCTGGCCGTAAAATGTATTATAAATTATCTCATGTACCAATCCTTACTAAGCCTTGTAACAATTGTAAAACACTTGAGAGCAATATATATCATTCCTAAAAACCAACTACTTGTGTCATGTTTGTGTTCTTTACATTTGTTTTTTGTTTCATAAACCGATTCGTTATTTGATTTCTTAAGTGTTGTTGCTTCTTCTCTCTAACCTTATGAAACTGTTACATTACCCCTCTGTATCAGTCCTGCAATTAATATTAGAGCTTTTAGGCTCTTGATTGTAAGATCTCACCATCTTAAATCCCTTCAGTTTCAAAACACATACCAGCTCAAATGGCAGCTCTCACCAAGGCTAACATGGAATCCGGTACCATGACAAAATCTCCACTAATCACTCCTAATAACTTTGATACTTGGCACCAAAGAATGGAAGGCTTTATCAAGCCTCAAGATAGCAGTATGTGGAGATCTATTGTCTTAAGTCATCACATCCTAAGCACATTTTCAGCTAATACTGGAGGTGGATGATTCCACAGGAAGTGGCTAACTATTATGAGGAAGACTGGAAGAAGATTGACATAGATCAAAAGGCCATGATTGCTCTACAAACTACTCTTTCTACTCTATATATACAGAGGGTTCAATAAGTGCAAAACTACAAAGCATCTCTCAGATGCACTGAAGCATATGTACGAGGGTCTGATAAAGCTAAAGAAAACAAGAAGTACCTCAAAAAGTACCAGTTTGAGAATTTCACCTTCAAATCAGGGAAACTATAACTCAACAGTTCTTTAGGTGTGTTGAGAATTTCCCTTCCGAAGGCACCAAGGGAGAGCTACATTTAAGGAACCCCATTCTAATAGACAAGCTCATCATAATGCTGATCAAAGTTATGGAAACTTTCTCTTCACTCTTGAAGACTTGGATTGTATCCTGTAAGGTTGTATTAGGAAGGCTGATGCAACCAAAGCAACCAAAGCAACCAAAGCAACCAAAGAGCTTCCAGCATGCATACACTGATGTACAAGGTAGAAGTTACTTCAGAAGTTTTACACTCTTCAAAGAAAAATATTCTAAGTGTAAAATCCTCTAAAGACAAAGACCAAATCTTCCAAAGCCAAAGATGAAGTCTTCCAAAGCCAATGAAGTGAAGACTGATTTCTTCTAAAGACAGAGAAGACATGCTTTCTCTGATCAACTTTTGTATAAAGCTGACCCACTTTCTGCTGTAACTCTGAAGACTCACCAACTTGTATAAGTTGGTGAAAATTTCCATGCTTTTGCAACTGTAGATTAAGGTTTAGAGTTTGTGACTTTCTACATTGTACCTTTTATCATTTTTGAAATATATAGTATGTGAGCTATGACATGTCATAGTCACAAGTCAAAAGGCAATTTGCCTTTTGGCTGGACATTGATCTTATTGTCTAGATTAGTATTTCCAGCTACCTTTCAAAGTATAGCCGGCTATAGGATGTAGTATAAGGTATCTCAGGTTCTTGTATTTTATCTTATGCTTTGAAACACTTATAATAGAACTTGAGAGCAATATACAGTATTCTTGAAAACCATACTTATCTTGTTCATTGTTCTTTTGTTCTGTTTTATTACTTACTTGTGTTCTTAGTATCTTCTATAAACCCGGTTTCCTATTTGATCTGTAAAGTGTTCTAACACTCTACTCATAATGAGACTGATTGTATTGGCCACCCTTACCGATCCTACAATCGGTATCAGAGCGTTTCAGGCTCTTGATTGTAAGATCTTACCATGTTAATTCCTCTCAGTTTCACAAATCACTTAACATCTTAAATGGCAGCTATCACAAATCACTTAACATCTTAAATCACTTAACATCCTAAATCCTCTCATGTATGAAGGGTCCACTAAAGAAAAGAAAAATAAGGACCTCCTGAAGCAACAATTGAGAATTTCACCTAAACAGGTAAAACCATGACTCAACAATACTTTTGGTATGTTGAGATTGTGGATAGTCTAATAGATGTTAGAGTAACTCTTGAGAACAGGGACATTGTGAGGAAGTTCATGTCCTCTCTTCCTAGACAATGGACACACTATTGTATGGTTATCAAGAGGACTGAGAATCTCAAGACACCCACTCTCACTGAGTTGTATGGTATTCTGAGTGGCTACCAAATGGAGATGAACAAGCAAAATCTATCTAGTAAGTCCAAAAATCAGCAGAGTTCAACCCTTCATGTGGTTGAAACGGATTGAAAAGAACCATAGCATTATCTTATCTGGCTCTTCACACTCATAGAGCCAAGGAATTCTATAAGAGGATAGGGATAAAGTTTCTAGTAATATATCCAGTGGAAAGTTTGGGCTGGACAAAAGCAAAGTGAGGTGTTACAACTGTAACCAAATGGGACACTTTGTTAGGGAGTGCAAGGCACCAAGGACAAATGTTGGCCATGCACAACCCAGACCAAACAACACCGAGGAAGCTCCACATACTGAGAAGCCCAAGCAGTAAGCTGCAATTGTTGTTGAAGAAGGAGGCTTTGATTGGAGTTCCCAGGTTGAAGATGCATCTCCAAACCAAACACTAATGGTTGATCATGAAGAAGCCAAAGTATTAGAACATCTTTGTACCCCAGAATGGTTTGCTAAAGTTAACAGATATAAGTCCTATAACATAGAGATGAGATTTGATCTTGAGTCTTTAAACATCTTAAAAGTTGATTTCAAAAGTGCCAAAAATGATTAAAATCTTAAAATAGAAGATTTAGAGAAAACCATTTCCACTCTTAAGCATGAACATACAAACTACAGGATTCAGATCAAAGATCTCATCACTAAGTTAGCTGAATACCAGGCTAAGCTTGTGATCAGCAAAGCCATGGTAGAGAAATATGTTCTTGAAGAAGAGACATTCAAGAACATAATATCCTTATCCTTGCATGCAAAAGTGTGTTAGCAAAACTAGCAGGGACTGGGATCTAGTGAGATAGCTCCTCAACACACTCTATTATCTGTAATATCTCCTAGGAGTGGAACTTGTCAGGATAAGATTCCTTTCATAGACCTCATGAAGAAAAGGACAAAGCGGAGATAGTGAAGGATATATTTGTGATGAGTGAAGAAGATCATCCAACAAGGGTCACTATTCTTTTGAGGAGAGGAAGAAACCAGGGATGACAAAGTCTAGAGAAAGAAACCAGGGATGACAAAGTTTAAGATGAAGAACTTGATCAGAGAAACCAAAAGAAAATCAAAGAAGGCTTAAGAGATTAAGGCCATTTTCAACTCCAAGCATAAACAAGTTTTATTTCTGAAGTGTTTGAAGTGGTGAAAACTGAGGACTCAACTTTAAACTCTAGTTACAAGAGTTCAAGTTCATGTCCAACTCATCACTATGAAGGAATGAAGGCTAATCAGTTGTGTAGCAGTGTTACATAGCCTGAACCATCCACCTCCAAGAGCAAGCCTTAGCCTAGGAAGCTTGCTGCAACTTCTAAGAAGATGAACTAGGAAGCATTGATTGTATTGACCACCCTTACTGGTCCTGCAATCGGTATCAGAGCGTTTCAGGCTCTTGATTGTAAGATCTTACCATGTTAAATCCTCTCATGTTCACAAATCACTTAACATCTTAAATGGCAGCTATCACAAAGGCTGATATGGAGACCGGTACCATGACAAAGTCTCCACTAATCACTCCTGATGATTTTGATAGTTGGTGCCAAAGGATGGAAGGCTTTATCAAGATTTGGACTATATCCATCTATATGATCCGGAGTACATGAAGATAGTCCAACAGATGCCTCTTCACGCTCATAGAGCCAAGAAATTCTATAAGAGGACAAGGAAAAAGTTTCCTAGCAATGTATCTAGTGGAAAGTTTGGGCTGGACAAAAGCAAAGTAAAGTGTTACAACTATAACCGAATGGGACACTTTGTTAAGGAGTGCAAGGCACCAAGGACAAATGGTGGCCAAGAACAACCCAGACCAAACTACACTGAGGAAGCTCCACACACTGAGAAGCCCAAGCAGCAAGCTACAATTATTGTTGAAGAAGGAGGCTTTGATTGGAGTTTCCAGGTTGAATATGCATCTCCAAACCAAGCACTGAAGGCTGATCATGAAGAAGTCAAAGTATTAGAATATCTTTGTACACTAGAATGCTTTGCTAAAGTTAACAGGTATAGGTCTTATAACATAGAGATGAGATTTTATCTTGAGTCTTTAAAGATATTAAAAGTTGATTTCAATAGAGCAAAAAATGATTAAAATCTTAAAATAAAAGATCTAGAGAAAACCATTTCCATTCTTAAGCATGAACATACAAACTACAGGACACAGATCAAAGATCTCATTACAAAGTTAGCTGAATGCCAGACTAAGCTTGTGATCAGTAAAGTCATGGTAGAGAAATATGTTCTTGAAGAAGAGACCTTCAAGAACATAATATCCTCATCTTTGCATGCAAAAATATGTTATCAAAACTAGTAGGGACTGGGATCTAGTGAGGTAGCTCCTCAACACACTCTATTGTCTATAAGATCTCATAAGTGTGGAACTTGTCAAGATGAGCTCCCTTTGATAGACCTCATTAAAGAAGATAAAAAAGAGGTGATAATGAAGGATAGATTTAAGATGAGTGAAGAAGATCATCTCAACAAGGGTCACTATTCTCATGAGGAGAGAAAAAAACAGGGATGACAAAGTCTAAGAGGAAGAAACTAGGGATGATAAATTTTAAGAGGAAGAACTTGATCAAAGCAACTAAAAGAAAATCAAAGAAGGCTCAAGAGATTAAGGCCACTTTCAACTACAAGCATAAACAAGTTTTTATTTCTGTAGTGTTTGAAGTGGTGAAGACTGAGGACTCAACTTTGAACTTTAGTACAAAGAGTTAAAGTGCATGTCCAACTTATCACTATGAAGGAATGAAGGCAGATCAGCTGTGTAGCACTGTTACATAGCCTGAACCATCCACCTCCAAGAGCAAGCCTTACCCTAGGAAGCTTGCTGCAACATCTAAGAAGATGAAGATGGAGATGGAAAGTGATCGAGTTCAGCCTTCTATTCACAAGAAGTCTTGCAGAAGAAAGCCAGTTGATTGCATTATGTGTGGCAGTACTTCTCATCTTACCAAGGATTATATCTACAATCCCAAAAATACTATCCACATAACCAAGAAGAAGACTCCTAAGAAGAAAAAGAAGAAGAAAGCTTTGGAAGGAAAATCTCTTCCTTTCAGATGCTCCAAAATGGAAATGAAGACAAGTGAAAACTTGCCTTCGGAAGATAAATTAGTCTCGGAAGAAAGGAATGCTTCCGAAGCACTAAAGCTTACTGTAGTGAAAGCAAGATCTTCCAAAGGGTCAATCTATAAAACTTTCAAATTTGTCAAAACTTCCGAAGTATTGAAGGTCAACTCTTATCTTCCAAAGATGGTGTGGAAGATAAAGAAAGACCATGTGACAGAAAGTTCTTCATCAATAACAGCAAATGATCCTTAAAGTCTTGACATAGGATGCATAATTTTTGCATTGTCTTTACTTCATTCTAAGAAGCCCAATACCAATAAGGCTTGGGTTTTCAAATGTAACTAACTTTCTCCTTGTTATGCAGGAACAACTAAAGACCAAGAGGAATGTAAGGATCATTGATAGTGGTTATTCCAGGCACATAACAGGCAATGACTCTCTGCTTCAAAACTTTGATAAAATTGATGGAGGGCCAGTTGCTTTTGGAGGAGATGCAGGAAGTTACATTACTGGAAGGGGCAGCGTCATAAATGGTATGCTCAGTATTGAAAAGGTAAATTTTGTTAAGGAGATTGGGTACAATTTACTGAGGTATCCCAGTTTATGATTAGAGACATAACATGCTCTTCACTGGGCATGAATGCATTGTTCTAAAGCCTGGGTGGTCATTCCTCTAGATCATATCCTGCTTAGAGCTAGTAGGAAAGGGAACATTTACGAGATGGATTTGCAAGAAACATCTCCTTCAAGAGAAGTTTCTTGCTTTCTATCTAAACCAAATATTGATGAGTCTTTCCTGGCATAAAAGAATGTGCAAGCTAAACTTTAAGAACATGAATAAATTGATTAAAAATGATTTCATAACTGAGATGCCAAAGAAAGAGTTTACAAGTAATGATCACTATGTTGCATGCCTGAAGGGGATGCGACACAAGATGTCGCACAAACCAAAGGAAAATAACTCCATCGCTACTCCCCTACACTTATTACACATGGAACTCTTTGGACCCTGTTGGTCGATTTGATCGGTTTTCAGTGCAGAAGAATGCTTGAATCGTTCAATACCAAACACACACAACAAACACTAAGAGATGAAGATCAAAATAACACCAAAAAGCATTCAGATAAGGTTTTAATGATGAACAATATTGAATGAAATGAAACAAGCTCAATGTATTCTGGAAGAACAAGCTTACAATAGCCTCTTGCAACAGTAATACACGATTAGGGTTTTTGCAAGGATGGCCAACAATGAACACAATGAAATCTATATATAGCAGTCTCAGTTTCGCACACAGTTTCGCTGGTGGGGAAACTGTGCTGCCGAAACTGTAGTTTCGCCCGACAGAAACTGTAGTTTCGCCCGGAGAACTTGCACTTTACTGTGAGCGAAACTGTAGTTTCGCTCACAGTTTCGCTGGACTACGGTTTCTCACATAGAACGAGCAGATCTTTGTCAGAAAATCCAAATTGTGAGCGAAACTACGGTTTCGCTCACAGTAAAGTGCAAGTTCTCCGGGCGAAACTACAGTTTCTGCCGGGTGAAACTACAGTTTTGGCAGCACAGTTTCGCCACCAGCGAAACTGTGTGCGAAACTGAGACTGCTATATATAGATTTCATTGTGTTCATTGTTGGCCATCCTTGCAAAAACCCTAATCGTGTATTACTGTTGCAAGAGGCTATTGTAAGCTTGTTCTTCCTGAATACATTAAGCTTGTTTCATTTCATTCAATATTGTTCATCATTAAAACCTTATTTGAATGCTTTTTGGTGTTATTTTGATCTTCATCTCTTAGTGTTTGTTGTGTGTGTTTGGTATTAAACGATTCAAGCATTCTTCTGCACTGAAAACCGATCAAATGGACCAACAGACCCATCAATGTAATGAGTCAAGGAAGGACCTCATACTATATGGTGATGACAGATGACTTCATAAGGTTCACTTGGGTATTCTCCCTTAGAACTAAGGATGAGAATCCTGAGATGTTGAAGAACTTCATTCTGAAAATTAAGAATCAATATGATCATAAGGTCAAGACCAAAGATGTGATCAAGGAACTGAATTCAAGAACCAAATCCTTGACATATTTTATGATAAAAAAAAGGGTACTACAAGACAATACAGTGCTCCTAGGATTTCTCAGCAAAATGGTGTTGCTAAAAGGAGAAACGGGATACTTATAAAGGCTGCAAGAACCATGTTGTCTGACTCTAAATAGCCCATTACCTTCTAGGCAGAGGAGTCAACACAGCTTGCTATGTGCAAAACAGAGTTTTAGTAGTTAAGACTCATAGTAAGACTCCTTATGAGGTATGGCACAAAAGAAGACCTTTCATTTGTTTCCATAAATCATTTAGATGTCCTTGCACCATCCTTAATACCAAAGATCAAGTAGCTAAATTTACTAAGAAATCAGATGATGGACACTTTATTGGATACTCCTTATAAGCTAAGGCTTATAGAGTATAGAATATCAGAACTAGAGTAGTTTAAGAATCAGCTAATGTGATCTAAAATGTGGACACTCCCAGTGTGAAATTTGGTCCTGATTGGCTATTTGATCTTGACTTAGTTATCAAATGTTCTAACAAGTCTTGTGACAATGTTTCAGGATCTACAGAAAACTTATCAACAGGGGATCCTCACCTAAGATTTAAGCTGAGAAGACCAATCAAGAATATACTTCAGCTTCAGGGGTAACTAACCTTACAGATGGAGCTCTTGTTAGCACAACCATAATAAGTTCAGCTAATACATATGAGGTGCCTACAAATTCCATCATAAAGGCTGAAAACTCAAATGAAGGAGCTTCAAATGTTGGAGGAAATAGTGGCGGTGATAGTGATCAACAATTTCTTGATGCTGATAACCATTCCTGTTGGTCCCAAGCAACACTTGAATCATGAATTTGATGAAGATTCTAGATCAAACACCACAAAATAAGATGAACAATGAAGAACATCTCAAGAACAACTCAAAACCCTTGTTTGATTAAAAAATGTGATTACAAAATAATCTGAAAGTGGAAACCCTAATCGCTAGCTCCTCCAAGCTTCAAACCCTAATTGCCATACTTTACTATTTATAGTAAATGCAATTTACTAATGACACTTAGGACCCTAAACTATGACAATTAGAAATTACAATTAAAACCCAAAATGTCTAAAAACAAGATAAAATATATTTTGTTCACACAAAATATATTTATTAACAATAAACATCCTAGACAAATATATCTTCAACGTCTTATCTCTAATCTTCGTCCCGAACGCGTCGTGTTGACTGCTGCGTTGACTTTGACCTTTGACGTTGACTTTGTTGACTTTAAGTGTGTTGATAATATTAGACTATCCTTCATACCCAACAATATTCCCCCTTAGTCTACTATTATCAACATCTTTTATCGTGATCAGCACCGATAAATCAACTGAACTTGATCTTCAATTTGGTAAGCTTCAGTCTTAATGTTGAGGTCCAACAATATTCCCCTAGACTGATGCTTCCCAAATTTTGTTGCTGAAGATCTTTATCTCATAAGTTCCCCCTTTTTCTATGTTCCCCCTTGTCGTGTGCATCCTCTTGATTATAATGGAAACCCTTTCTTAAATCTCTGAGTGTTTCAGAAGATGTAGGAGGAGGATTCCTAGCTCGGTATCTTCTGTAAATTTGAGGAACAAGTTCTCTGGTCTGGTTCATTGCTCATATGATGATCGGCCATCACTTGTAGCAAAATCTGCAAGACAATCACAAACATATTCTCGACATTTCTAATTAGATCATTTCAACAAAACAAATAAAACCATGTTTATCTATTTATGAAAACAAGCGAACCCGTGTTCGTTTGTGTGTGCAATTTCCCATGAAATGCATGAAAATGATAAAATTGTAACAGCATAATATGGAAGACCTAAAATAATTTTGAAATGAAAATTTATTATATTTTATTATTATATATATTTATATTTTTTTAATTTTAAATATCTATAATTTTTTTTAATAACCGAGAACTGAATCGATCATGAGATCACATACTCAAATATACTTTAGCATAAAGATGAAATTAATCATCGACAAGCAATGAGATCATATTGATAACTGAATCCAATCACAGTCTTTGAATGATTTTGAAATTCTCAAACAGATCAATAATGATTGCTGATATGTTTGTCCACTTAAACCCATGCCCTACCCTTTTCAACAAGCAGCAGATGATTCGTTAAGGTTTGATTAAGCACTTTAGAATGCTAGGACCCCACAATCATTTGGCAAAAACCATCACCCAACCTCAGGATTTCTTGAATTTTATTAAGATCTTTATGGAACAAGGCTTGTGCATTAGTGTGCAAGTGATTATTAACAGAATATTATATTCTGTGATGAATTCATTTTTAGATGATTTGACACTAGTTAGATCAAAATGGTAAGAGCTCCAGGTCTATACTCACGTATAACAAAGGAGATGACCATTTAATCATGTGTTGATGAGAGCTCCAGGCCAGTACTATCGTACAGCAAAGGAGATCATCACTCTAGGTCAGTACTTCCATACAGCAGAGGAGATTAGCACAAACACAAGACACATAAATACACCAAACATGGCAAAGAGATAGAGATATAGCTTATCATCATGGTGGGTGAAAGATCAATTCTCAATCCAATTTTTGTCGGGACTTAGTTTTCGTGCAGGCCAAAATGATTGCGTAAATCCAGACATCCATAAGCATATATTTAATTTAAATCATCATGCTGCTGTCTACTTTATTCTTCAGGCTGAGCCTACCAAGCATATCATTAAAGAATCTGTTTGTTTTTCTATTATTTGCAATTACAAATAAGATGTAAATCAGATAACAGCATCAGTTACTATCATTTCTCATTTTAAAAACACAAGTCATGCAAAAACAAGCATTTCAAGAAGATATACAATCATTTCTCAATCATCTCTAATCAAATTCCCAGTTCTCTTTTCATTTCTTTTCATTTATTTAATTTTAATGTACTCTCCCCCTAAATTTTTATTTTAGCAAACCTATTTTTTTAAATTTTTTGTTAATATTTTTTATTTTATTTTATTTTTTTATATTGAAAACTGTACAAAAATAGAAATTTACAAAAGAAGGTCTTCCAAACTACACTGAATTCTAGATAAGAAATGAATTCTTAAGAAATGTGTAAAGATTGTGAAGTGAGAACTGTGATTGTGCACATAAAAATCCAGATTGTGGATAAAATACCATGACCTTAACCTATTTGTTCTGCCTCAAATTTGAATTAGGAACAATCCCTGTCAGTAAACCGGATTACTAACAGTCCTCCTAAATTGTTCCTGCACTCATAAACATATTAGTTAGAAAGAGGAACCCAGGCCATCGTAGTCCTGGAAGTTCCTGTTTCATCAAGATAAGTAACAAGCTTCTGCACACAACCGTTTAAACAATCGGGGATTGCTGTATCCTTCTTTTTAATTTGCCAAATTTGTTTCGGTTCAATTAACTTGGATTCGAATGAATTAAATTTGGAAATCATTTTCTGTTTAAGACTAGAAGGAAAATAATTTGGTGTTGAAGCTTTGGTCATTTTCATCTTTGTATCATGTGAAACTGGCTTCACATGAAAAGGTTTGGAAGGAGGGTTTTTCATCCAACCATTCAAAGATGTGTGTTGTTTACCTCTTGATCCAGAGAAGCAACCCGTGTTGCCTTTACCGTCTGGAATATTCTTTTTAGACTTACATTTGGAGAAGCAATTTGTTTTGCCTTTACCGTCCTTAGCAAGTCTTTGAGGACACTTCTTTAGCACGTGACCTTCTTTTCCACATCTAAAACAAGCCTTGAAAGGCTTTTGTTTCTTTGTAGTCCCGTGGATAGTAAGAGAGGATGGAGCCTCCTTTGAGGTTGTTGCAGCTTGTTGACAATCTTGAAACTTCTTCTTTTGGATATCAGGAAAGTGAACCTTTTGAGGCTTTTTCGATGTGGATTTCAAACTGGGTTGTGATTTGAAGTGTGATACTTGAGGAGATGAAATCTGAGCATTCTCCCGAGAACCCTTTCGTATGACTAGGGACTTGGTAGACTTGGAGGTAGATTTGTGACAAGCATGATGGATAGAAGATGAATATGGTGAGTGCTTCTGCTGAGTTTTGGAGGAACTGCTGATTTGTTTAACAGTTGGGGATGAGATCCAGATAGGTCTTGATTCAACTTTTGGAAGCTTTTGAGACTTGACAGCTTCAAGTGACATATTGATCTCTGAATTTCTGAGACTTTCCTTTGTCTTTGATTCATCATCTGAACTTGTCCAGTCTTCAATAGGCACCTCTACTTCCAGTGGATCTTGCTTAACAGGATTTGGATGTGTTGCTGTTGTTATAGCTTGATGATTAGGTGATTCCTGAACAATCTCTTCCTTCACACTCTTGATAGGCTCATAAGTAGGAATTTCACCTGTTTTAAACTTATCAAAGAAGCTAGAAGAAACAACTGTTACGAGTTTACAAACAACAAGAACTGAGCAATCATTAGCTTGACTGTCAGCATCCGGTTTACTGTATCCCATACCAGTCGGAGAATCATAATCATCTCGTACCTCTTTAAGATTAACCTATTCTAATCCTGCATGCAAACTATTAGTATCCTTCTGAATAATCTCTTGAATCAACTCATTTATAGGATGAGGAGTGGGTGTAGGAGAATAACAGAAAGTACTAGGTGGAGGATAAACATATGCTCTATCTTTATGACCCAAACCGGTCTTGATTTTAGCCCCCCTTTGTCTTTTGCATAATTTCTCCTGTTTCATACCCGAAAGAGTCCATTTTTCCAACTTATTTTTAAGCTTTCTTGTTTCAAACTCAGCAAGTGTAACTTGTTTAGTCAAGTAATTGACTTCACAGTTCTTTTCCAAAATAGTTCTCTTCAAATGTTCGTTTTCTTTCAAAGCTTCTCTTAATTTAATAAAATATTTGATTCATTTATTTTAAGCTCTTTGTTGGTTTTCTTTAATTCATTTTCATTCATTATAAGTAACCTGTTAGCTTTATATATACCGACTAAACGGATTTTGCATGCAGAGGAACACATGTCTTCAACAATATCATAAGGAAGACCCATTACCAGTTTTTCTGCCGTGAGAGCACGATCACATTGGCAATAAGGAGTGTTCCTTTTGTATTCCTCCACAGCTGCTTTCTTGGCTTCTTCAATCACTACTTCCATCTTCATTTTTGTCTTCTCAGCTTCATTAGCCTCAACTCTTGTACCCTCAGTAGCATCCATATCTTCCTCAGCGACAACCTGTTTCTCAACAACATCCCTAGGCACCTGCCCAACTGTTTCCTTCTGAACCATAACTTCATATACTAACCCTTCTTGAACAACAGTTTTTCCAACCAGCTTCTCACCAATCTCACAATCCTTGACCTTTTGAACTTCACACGGGCTTGACCAAACATTATCAGCGGTAGCTTCTCCATGAGCTTCACACCAGAATTCTTTGAATGGATCAAAGTTTTTAATGAAGTCATCATCACTTTCAACCACTTCAGCAACCAAAGCGTGATTGATTTCTTCTTCTGATTCCTTGATTTCAGCACTTTGATCAAAGTTGATGAGTAGTGTTGTTTCATTTTTTGTATCTGCAAAACAGTCAAACCGACTTTGTGCCACTGTGAGATTATCTGATTTAAAGTCTTCTGAAGATGACATTTTTGAACAATTAAACGACCCAAAAATATTTTTCCCAAAAATTGTAAAATAATTCTCCCCCGGGAAAAATAATTTTTTTTAAATGTCACGCTAGAAAATCTTAGCAACTGGGGTCAAAATCTCTTTTAAAATCTTTTAAAATCGATGAAATTTCTTTGTCGGGATGAACTCAATTTTTTAATTTCCCCAGACCTTAGTTTTAAAAATTCAACCTAATTTTAATCTTTACAAGCCTATAATGGTAAATTTTTAACAATTATTAGCCTAATTGAAAACCCAAATCAGCCCAATGATAATAAACCCAATTTGTTTAAGAAAGCCCAATTTTAATCTTGAAACTAGCCCAACCATTATTAATCTTGTAATTAGCCCCAATTTGTTAGCCCAATTACTTTAAAAAATTTTTTAATAAACGCAGCCCAAATTTGTTGATTCAAATTTAGCCCATGCACACTCAAACCCTAACACATTACCCTTATACCAACAAAACACACACTTAAGATCTGATATGCAACTACTCCCAAACACAATCTCAAAAGCCAAACACAAAGTACTCAAGCCTCAAAATCTCAATCTCTCGAACTCTCTGCCTCTCTCTCGGACTCACGATCTCTCCCTCTCGATCTCTTGAAGGTAGAAGTTGGGGGTTCAGTGACAGGCTGTGGACAGTTGACTGGAGGTGTTGAAGGTGAGTTGGGTGGTTCAAGGATTTGAATTCAAAGGTCAACAGGGGATAATTTCAGGTGACCGAAGGTCGATTGATCGAAGATGATGGTTGCGGTTGATTATGATTGCGGCCGAAGGTAGTTGAAGATAGGATCGATTGGTGATTTCGATCGATGGTGCGTTGATGGTAGTAGATGGTTGATTTTGATGGTTCGACCGAGGATGGTGGTTGTCGGTCGCTGGTCACGGGGAACAAGAGTTCGGTCGATGCTTCTACAGATGATGATAGTCGATGATTGCAGCAGATGGTGGTGATGTTTATTGGTTTGCAGGCGACCGAGGTTGTGTTGGATTCGGTGGTGATGGTTGATGGTAGTTGATCGAAGATGATTTGGGTTGTGTTCGGAGATGGTGAAGATGGAGGTTACAAAGGGATGGTGATGATGCTGGTTGTTGGCTGCGACTATGGTGCAAGTCGAAGGCGACGATGGGGTTCAGATGGGTGCGTGAAGGCGGTGGGGATGGGGTACAACAGCGACGATTGTGGTTGTTGGTCGTGGGTATTGTCGGTGGGAGTGTTGGTGGTGGCTGAAGATGAAGGTGAAGAAGGGTGCGTTGTAGTGGTGATGAGGAAGATCGAGATGGAGAGGTGGGGTTATAAAGCAGATCCACGGGGTGCAGCAGCCGGACCTTCTCCGGTGACTTCTTCAACCAAAAACCCCAACTTTCTTCTACCTTTCTTTTCTTTTTGGTTCAATAGGGGTCGGTGAGTGGGTTGGGGTTGAGAGTGGTGTTGAATCGGGTTTGTCTGTGGGTGTCGGTTTGGGGTTTCCGGTGGTGGTGGCTGCGAATATGGTTGTTGGTTGTGGTGGTTGTGGGTGACTTAGGTTAGTTTCGCAGGTTAAACTTGTAATTTCACAGCAAGTTTTTTTTTTAATTTTTGCTGAAAATTTTGTTTTAATTTCGCAGGTTCGTTGATGATTTTGACAGCAATTTCGCTGGAATTTTTGCTAGAAAATGTGAACTTTCGTTCAAGATAATGTTAAATTCGCAGCTTGATGTTTGAAGATTTGAAGATCCTTAAGAACACCAAGAACACACACACTAGTGTGTGGGAGAGAAATTTCAGATCTGAATATTTTCTTTGAATTTTCTTATACAAACAGTGATGTAGATTCAATATATGTTGATTATAGTGATAGATCTGATGTTGTTGATGTTGAATTTGTAGGAATTTGAACTCAGATTTAGTTTCTCTCTCTAGAAACCCACCAGATCTATTTTCTCTCTCTAAAAACCCTAACTTTCTCTCTCTATGAATCTGATAATAAACTTCAAAATCAGCAACTATTCTTCACAAAAACTGATTCAAATGGCTCTGATACCATATTGTTGGTCCCAAGCAACACTTGAATCATGAATTTGATGAAGATTCTAGATCAAACACCACAAAATAAGATGAACAATGAAGAACATCTCAAGAACAACTCAAAACCCCTTGTTTGATTAAAAAATGTGATTACAAAATAATCTGAAAGTGGAAACCCTAATCACTAGCTCCTCCAAGCTTCAAACCCTAATTGCCATACTTTACTATTTATAGTAAATGACAATTTACTAATGACACTTAGGACCCTAAACTATGACAATTAGAAATTACAATTAACACCCAAAATGTCTAAAAACAAGATAAAATATATTTTGTTCACACAAAATATATTTATTAACAATAAACATCCTAGACAAATATATCTTCAATGTCTTATCTCTAATCTTCGTCCCGAACGCGTCGTGTTGACTGTTGCGTTGACTTTGACCTTTGACTTTGACTTTGTTGACTTTAAGTGTGTTGATAATATTAAACTATCCTTCAAGACCCAACAATTCCATTAAAGACAGCATCAATGATGTTACACACTCATTGGATCAAGCTTCTCTTGATAAATGTGTTGATGTTGTGGGTGACGCCACATTGCCAGATTTAAACTTCAAAAATTTATATTTTTCCAATCAACTTGATATGATACCTCAACTCAAGATCCACAAGTCACACCCCACCACAAATATCATTGGAGTTGTTGACAAGGGGGTGAGAACAAAACGCCAAACTCATGATAAAAATTGTTTGTGTATACTTTTATTTCTTGTCCCGGATAGAGCCAAAGAAAGTTGATGAGGCTTTGAAGGATGGAAGCATGGTTGAAGCAATGCAAGAGGAGCTACTTCAATTAAAAAGACAAAAGGTTTGGATCCTATGTCCTCTTCCTCAAGGGAAGATTACCATAGGAACCAAGTGAGTTTTTAGTAACAAGAAGGATGATAGAGGACTTGTCATCAAGGATAAGGTAAGACTAGTTGTTCAAGGATACATACAAGAAGAACGAATTGACTACACAGATATTTTTACTCTTGTGGCAAGACTTGAAGTTGTTAGGATATTCTTGCCTTTTGCAGCATCCAAGGATTTCAAGGTCTACCAACTTGGTGTCAAGTGTGCTTTCTTATACAGGGTGATTGATAAAGAGGTGTATGTCAAACAACCACCTGGCTTTGCAGACCTAGATCACCCTAATTATGTCTGCAAGCTTGATAAAGCTCTCTATGGGATGCACCAAGCTCCAAGGAAGTGATATAAGACACCATCTCAATATCTTTGTCAGCATGGCTATAAGAGGGGTACTATAGATGGGACCCTCTTCATCAAAGGAACAGCAAATGACTTAATGTTGGTTCAAGTGTATGTAGATGACATTATTTTTTATCAACTTATCTAAAGCTCTGTAAGGACATTGAGAAGCTGATTAAGAACAAATTTAGTGTCATGGGGGAACTCAGTTTTTTTTCTAGGAATTCAAGTAAAGCAAGTTAACACTAACATCTTCATAAGTTAGTTAAAGTATGTACAAGACATACAAGATTCAACATGACTGAATGTAAGGTTGTAAAGGCACCATAGCAAGAAACCACTCCCTTAGACCTGATCCCTAGGGGGAGTGTGTAGATGAACACCTTCATAGGGCTATGATTGAGTCTCTTATGTACCTCATAACCAGTAGGCCTGATATCATGTTTGCTATTTGTGCAAGATATCAAGCAAACCCTAAGATGTCACACCTGGTTGTTGACAAAAAGATTCTTAGATATCTCAAAGGTGCTCCTAACCTAGGCATTTGGTATCCAAAGAATTCTAACTTCAATCTGTATGCTTATACAGATAGTGACTATGGTGGATACAACATGACTACAAAGTCTACATCCAGGGGATGTCAATTTCTTAGTGGAAGGATAGTCTCATGAAAATGCAAGAAACAATCCTATGTGTCTGTATCAACTGCTGAAGCTAAATACATTGCTACTGCTAGCTGCAGTGCTCAAGTGCTTTGGATTCAGAATCAGATGTTGGACTATAGATTTAACTTCAAGAAGACTCCTATCCACATAGACAACAATAGTGCTATCATTACAGAGAATCATGTACAACACTCAAGGACAAAACACATCAACATCAGGTATCATCTAATTAGAGATAATTTTGAAAAGTGACTGATAAAACAAGTCAAAATTAACACAAATGAATAATATGTTGATCTGTTCACCAACGCTTTTGATGTATAGAGATTTAAATATCTTGTATCAGCTATTGGGATGATTAACTTTGAGTAGATTTTCTAAAAAACTTAATTCAAGACTATTTCTAAACCATATGTGTCCTAAGTTGTTTAAACTATCACCGACATAAGCCTAGTTTACTTTGGAAGACATCATTTTCAAATGATATTCCTTAGAATTCTAAAAATTCTAAACATGTTTTCTTTTGAGAGATATTTATATTGTCTTCGGAAGAATATAAGTGTTCAAATCAGATACTTCTTTTAAGAAATTTACCTTCGAAAGAAATTTGATATATCTTCTGAAGCAAAATAACATGCTTCAAAGTACTTATATGTATTTAAAGAACAATTTTCTTCTGAAAGCAAATAAGTTTCGGAAGATTTATTCCCTAAATAATAAAACTTCCAAATTTTAATCTCTTCCGAAACCAAGTATGTCTCAGAAGAGAAAATACTCCAAGTATTTTTCTTCCGAAGCAAATTTCTGTAAAGCTTAGGAATATCTTCTAAATTCAAAACTAGCTTCAGAAGTTTTTAGTAAAACTTCTGAAGACATAATACCTTCAGAAGATTTTCGATGTCCAAGAAAACTAACTTTTTGGGCACCTTTTTCAGATGCGGTACCGGCATTCGGATTTCAAAGTTTATCCTTGTGTATTAACTTTATCTCAAATCCATTTCATATATATATATATACACTTAACGGTTCCCCTACTTTCACCATCTTCTTCATCTGCAAATTCTCTAACCTAAATTCACCCACAAACCGACCTTGTTCTTATCTTCCTTCATAACTAAGCTAACTTAAATAGCCAACCTTTAATGCAGAAACCAATCTGATTTCTTCATGCACCTTCACAGGCAACATAATCAAGTTGCTCTATTGAATTCTGAGAAAGATCCAGGTTTCTCAGAGGTTTGCTGCAATCTTACTCTGTTAAACTACTTCACCTCCGTCTTCCACTCTATAAGGATCGACTATTGGAATTCTGGAGGACCTGTCAAGAGGTCACCATGGATGGGGAGAAGGCACTATCTGCCACAGTGCAGTAGAGGACAATCTTTATTACTCTGGCCTCCATAAACACTCATCTTCGACTGGATGATGTAGAAGGTGATTTGTCTTTCCCAAATCTGTTGTCAACCAGTCCTTTGGACAAACGAGCTATGAAGGTGAATTCTCAGTTAGAACCTTCAGGAAAGGGAATGTCTCCTTTCAATGAAAGTACCTCATCCATGTAGTCATTCACAGCTTATCTAACAAGCATGGAGGATGGCACCAGATTCCTGAAGACCTTTCCGTTATAGTCTATGGGATGGTTCAGGGGGTCAAGTTCAAGTACTCATAATTTAGATATACTAATTTACTTGCAAATTTGTACTCCTTAGAATATTACATGTTTCCTATATATGTCCAGCGTATTCTCAACTGTGAACTTGGCTCATAGTTCAGGGGAACAGGTAATGTTCAAAATTTGGATAGATAAAGGCCGACATCTTTAGGACTATGAGAAAGCCTACTGTGGGCTTCTCAAGGGTAGAAACAACCCTTGTCCTAAAATTGTTACAGCTTATTGCTCAGGGTGACAACCTACCAGCACCAGTTAGTGTTGAACCAACACCCTCTACTTCACAACAACCCACACACCCACAAATAACCATCACCTACCAAAGAAGATCGAAACAAATGCCTGCACAAGCTACTCAGCTTGTTTAGCCCCCTATATCACCACCCATGTAGGAGGAAGTGGACACAGGAGCTCTCACGTCCCCTTAGGAGCAAACCACTCCTATCTCATCAATGATCAGTGTGGAGGTTCCTCATGCTCAACCTGATGAGCTCACAAACCCCACATCCTTAAGCCTTCACTCAGAGTCTTAAAACTCTAGTGAACAACCTTTAGGGAACAGTTACCATCTTCAGCATCTTGATCTAAACCAACCAATTCCCAACCTAATATCTATGATGATAAAGACGTGGGATTCAGTGAGTACCATGAGTTTCTCTTCTCCACCCTTACTTAAGGAGAGATGAGTACTTTTGCCTTTCCTATGTCTAGCCACATCATCCACCTACTACTGAGGTTGATCTCCCTGAACCAGTGTAGGAGATTCATATGAAAAAGGCTCTCACTTCATTAAATGATTACATCATTAAGATCTCAACCATGGCAACCCAGCCCCTTGACACTTTACCTGAAGTTGTCATGGTGCAGGGGACCTCCAAGAACAAAGTGATGGTCATGCGGAAGAACACTTGGGTCCTATTCTCTCATCCCCCAGTGATTCTTCTGATGAAGATGAGGGGAACATGAGACTAAAAGTGCAAAAAACTGACCAAAACATGCACCTATTTTGTCTCCAAGGTTAGTCACTTGGAAGCTCAAGTGACTACCTTGCAAAGAAGGGTCCATGATCAGCAACTTGAGATTTCTAAACTCAAGGAAAAACTAGTTAGGAGACTGTTAGGTCTAGATTGTATAGGGCTAGATCAATTTTGTATAGGCTTAGTACTTGAAAATCAGTCTTGTAATTAACATTTGTAACAGTCAAAATATATATATAGTGATTTGAATCTATAGGTTAACCTCATATATATATGTGTGTTGATTTGTTACTTGACAGGGAAAAAACAATATACTTGGATGGATTCATGGAATTGACTAAGTGTAGGAAACATCTACGGATGAACAATTTGTTAATCCGTAGATATCTTACAAGAACAAATGACCAAGTACAATGTTCCTGCGGATGATCAAGTACCATGAAGTGAAGACTCCTACGGAAGAAGAATTTCCTACGGAAGAACAACTTTGCTACGGAAGACTAAATCATCTACGGAAGAACAAATGTTCTGCGGACGAGAAGATTGCTGCGGAAGAACATTATACTTGTGCAATTACAAACTCCAAGAAGTCAAACAAGTCAACACGATCAATAACAAATCCCGAGAGATCCGGTGTTTCCTTAACCGACTCAAATCATCTATAAATATGAGTCCTAGGTTTCACATCTCAGTGAACACAATCAATCAATATTACGGCTGTCAAGAGTTCATTGTGCAACCCTAGCTGCCGTCACATCAAATCAAACATTATTCGATTCACAGAATTCGATAGTTCATATTCATTCATTATTCTTTTGTAATCATTACATTATAGTTAATGAAATACATTTGAATTATTATAGATTTCGTGTTTATTGTGTTTCTGTGGTTGTGTTCATCATTGATCATTATAAACAATTAAACGTCAATTAGTGATAATTCCGCGATCATTAAATTGATTCATTTTAATACTGATAATTCCTGAATTGCGATCCTTGGATTCACAGGTGGTATCAGAGCCATTGGTGCTCATTGATTTAGATCAATTGATCTATCAGTATTAAAATTGTTTAATTGATTCTCAAACAATTAAATCAACGACTGATTTTTCAGCAAGCACTCTCTCATTGCTTGTTTGATTTAGATCTATATTCAAATCAATTGAATACTAGATCTGGGTCTTTGATAGATCTGTCAATTTTGCTTTTGAGTTTTTATTGATTCGTTTGAATTAAACATGAGTAATTTTGGAGGAGGATCTTATCAACCACCAAAGTTAGAAACAAAAGCTGATTTTAAATCCTGGAAGATCAAGTTCAGGAATCATGTGAACTACACAGATTCTGACTTGTGGGAGTCCATCACACAAGGTCCTTATATTCCACCCACTCTTGGGCCGGATTATAATGACAAAAATCAGCCAATCAGCACTAAGGACTTGCCACCTGATGATGTCAAGAAGGTCAAAGTCGATATTAAAGCATACAGCTTGCTTAGTATGGCTTTACCTGAAGAAATCTTGATCAGGTGCGAGAACTATAAAACAGCCAATTCCCTGTGGAAGATACTTCACACTCTCTGTGAAGGGAGTGATGAGATCAGAAGCATAAGGAAAGACACCCTTAGATCACAATATGAAACTTTTCATCATATTGAGGGTGAGTCAATTCCTCAGCAACTCCATAGATTTATGCAACTTGTTACGGAGATGAACATCTTGGAGTTGAAATATACAACTGAGGAACTTAACAAGAAGATGCTCCATACTTTGCCTGAAAGTTGGAAGCAAACTGTCTCCATGTTCAAGAACACCATTGATCTCAAGACAACTGGTCTAGATACATTGGTTGCTAAAGTAGAAGCACTTGAACTGGATGAACAATCAAGAAACAAGAGTGTGAGAACTCATGTCTCACCTTATCACTTCAAGGAAACAAAGAATGCTGGAAGTGCATTTATTTCTAATAATGAAGATGATAACTCTTGTGCTTTGAGTGATGACGAGGAGGAAGTAAGTTTTATGCCTCCAAACCCACTAGAAAGTCATCTCAGAGTAAAATCAAAAGGAAAAGGCTAAATCTACAGAGAAAAGAGAACCATCATCAACAGCAAATTCAGAACCAATAACTGTGATATTGGATTCTGAAGAACAAAAAGCAGCCTTTGCAGCTTTTAGTTCTAGCTTTCAAGCATATCTTGGAAGTTCCCTTACAGCAGCAAACATCTGCCAACAAGATTTGGAGGAACTCCCTCCTGATGTTGTAGAAGAGATGGATCTACAATGGCAGATGGCGATGATTGCTTACAGAGCCAAGCAATATCTTCGACGAAATAAAAATCTGGCAGCAGCAAACAAAACATCGAAGATTGGAGTTGATAAGTCTAAAGTCAGATGTTACAAGTGCAATCTCTATGGTCACTTTTCTAGAGAATGCAACCAACAATCAACTCCACAGCATCAGCAGCAGCAGCAACAACATCAGCAGCAACAACACTATCAGAATCAGCATCCAACCTCTCAAAGATCTTTACATAGACAACCTCAGCTCACATCCCCACCAGCCACAAATACATCAGCAGGACCAAGCAACTCTAAGGAGACAGGTCTGATCATACTTCAGGATGGAACATGTGACTGGAGCCTGTATGAGAAGGAAGTGATAGAGGAGAATCAAGCACTGATGGCACATATGGAAAACAAAGTCCCTCCTATGGCCAGAGAGGTAAAAGACAGGTTATGTTCATCAACATGTGTTGAGGAAGTTGAGAGATATAGAGTTCATGCTCAACAATTGGCTGATAAAGTAAAAGAAACTATGTTTTTAAATGAATCACACTTAAGAGAACAAAAGATATATCAAATCAAAATAAACTCTTTACAAAAGATTTAGAAAAATATGTTTCTGAAAACTACAACCTAAAAGCCCAAGTTGAGCATCTGACCACTTCCTTAACAAAATCCATGGCTGATCATGCATCCACTGAAGTGAAACTTCAGAAGTTTCAACTATCATCTCAGCAATATGAGAAGTTGCTAAATTCTCATATTGAATCAAAGAACAGGTACGGGTTGGGTTATAATGCTGTTGCACCACCTGTTAATGATAACTACACACCTTTACCTGATACAATGACTAACAATTTGTCAAATCATTTGTGCAAAGCACCAAAGTTGACATCAAAGATAGTCAAACAAACAACAATAAAGCTGAGATGAGTGAAACTGAATCTACTGAATCAGAATCAACTAAATATAATGAATCAGATTTAGATAACTATGATGACCTGGATGATTCTGATGAACATGATACTGATCAACTGAACATTGGTAAGAATGTTCAAGTTGAAACTGGTCTTCCGCGAGTCCTTGAAGAATCAAAGTTGCAATACCCGCCAAAGCAACGGAATATGCTGAAGACCATTTGCAAGAGGATTGCTGAACTTAATGCAAGAGGATTGCTGAACTTAATGAAGGATTACAAGAACTGCATCTTCACAAGACTGATAGCTGCGGATCAAGCACAAAGGTACCTTTGTCATCTCCTGATAAAGGTAAGAAACAATCAAACAAGAATCCTCAGAAAGCACCAACTGAAGAATCCGTAGAACACCTGCGGAAAACGAATGAGGATTCCGTAGAACATCTGCGGAAAGCAAAAACTGCCAAGTCCGTAAATCATCTGCGGAAGACAAAAACCACTGAATCCGCAGAAAAGCAAAGGAAAAGAGAAGCTGATCCAGCGGACAAGGTAACAAGAAAGCCTCACACACATGCAAAGAAAAAGGAAAATATGAAGCAACAAATGGCGGCCAAAGGCAAAAAAGTAACAGCTGATGATGCTCCAAACAAAAACAAGAAGAAATCAACTGAAGCTTCAGCGAATGAGAAAAAGAACAACAAAAAGAAGGCTGAATCTGAAGAAAATTCAGAAAAATATTGCAAATGGTGTGATATGAAGAATCACACTACTGATGAATGCTATTTCAGTAGCTATTGTTCCATTTGCAATATGAACAATCACATGACTGATGATGTTTCTTCAACAAACACTGTGCCATTTGTGACAAAAATAACCATTCCACTCAGGAATGTTATTTTAATAAGAAAAACAAGAAAAAGAGCAAAAAGAAGTCACAAGATACATCATCTGAATCAGATTCTCAAGCCTCAGAAAGTGACAAAGAGACAAAGATTCAGAAAGAACAACAAAGTCAAAGAAAAGACCCTCTGCTGCGGAAAAGACTTTGAAAAAGAAAGCACCAATACAGTCTAAGACACCTCACAGAAAAGGTCAAGTCTACAGGATTGACAGAAGTGTGACTCGAATAAGCTTGAAGATACTCAGAAACCTGAATCATCTTCAACAGAATCATCCTCACAACCTCACATCAAAAAGAAACAACTAATAATGAAACTTCAAGATTAATTCATGAAGGAGTAACTATAGTTGACACATCTGGCAAATCCAAGACAATTAAGCCTTGGGTTGTCAAGACTAACTAATTTCTTTTTGTGTGCAGGAACAATCATGGAGAGCTGACAACAAGTGGTATGTTGACAGTGGTTGTTCCAGACATATGACAGGCAACTGTGCACTTCTCCATGACTTCAAACATAAACATGCCTCTTATGTGGCATTTGGTGGGGATAAGAAGGGAGGTAAAATTGTTGGTGAGGGAATGGTAACTAACGGTGTTTTAACATTTGAAAAAGTAAATTACTGTGAAAATTTGCAGTATAATTTACTTAGTGTTTCCCAAATTTGTGATCAAAATTATTTAACACTATTTGATAACACTAACTGTTACATTCTTAAGCCAGGTTTTACAGTTCCAGAAGACTGGATACTTCTTAAAGCATCAAGGAAAAGGCAACACATATATCTTGGATATGAACAACACAACACTCACACAACATGAGACATGCCTACTATCCAAATCTTCGAAAGATGAATCTCAATTGTGGCATAGAAGGCTTGTCCATTCCAACATGAAGAACATGAATAAATTGGTGAAAAATGACTTAGTCATTGGATTACCAAAGAAAGAATTTATTGTTCTAATCACTGTTCTTCCTGCTATAAGGAAAACAACACAGAGTGTCTCATAAATCCAAAACAATCAACACAAACACTACACCACTCAAATTGCTTCACATGGATCTCTTTGGTCCAACCAATGTGCTGAGCATTGGAAAAAGGCAATATTGTTTGGTGATAGTTGATGATTTCACTAGATTTACATGGGTCTTTTTCTTAAAACATAAAAGTGAAACATCTGAAACATTAATGGACTTTGTGATCAAGATTGAGAATCAACTTGATTTAAAAGTTAAAATTTTTAGGAGTGACAATGGAACTGAATTTGTTAATGCTGATTTGGATTCTTTTTGCAGGACTAAAGGAATAGCTAGACATTTCAGTGCCCCAAGAACTCCACAACAAAATGGAGTGGCTGAAAGGAGAAATAGAACACTGATAGAAGCAGCCAGAACAATGCTAGCTGATTCTCAGCTGCCCATTACATTCTGGGCAGAAGCTGTGAATACAGCTTGCAACGTTCAAAACAGAACTTTGATAGTCAAAGAACATAATCAAACACCTTACGAACTCTTATTTAAAAGAAAACCTTTTATAGGATATCTTAGAGCTTTTGGGTGTCATGTGTCTGTTTTAAATACTAAAGAACAATTGGGAAAATTTTCTAAAAAGCCTATGATGGTTTCTTTGTTGGATATTCATCCACTTCTAAATCATATAGGGTGTATATTCCAGAACATAACATAGTTGAAGAGACTCCCAATGTTTCTTTTGATGAATCCATGTTTACTACCAATGTAAAAGGATCATCTTGGTTATTTGATATAGATGCATTAACTGAATCATTTAACACTGATTATTTGATCAACGCAGGTGCTGCGGATACATGTTATCCCTTTGTGCCCCCAAGTGTGAATGAAGTGCCTTTAACAGCTGACCCACCAAGAGCACAAGTGTCATCTGGACCACAGCAAAGATCAAGTCAGCAACATGAAGCTACTTCCGGAGAAGTAAACTCTTCATCCCCAGCACATGTAAATTCATCAGCAGATGTTCCCACATCCGTAGATATAAATACTGGTGCAACTACTGATGCTAGAGATGGAGAGGAGGTATTCACTCAACAACCATTGCAAGCTGACCAACATTGTTCATCTGGGAATGGTGATGTACCTCCTACGGAAGTACAAAATGCCTCCGTCGATGCTGCAGTTCCTCCTACGGAAGAACAAAATACTGCTTCCGTAGAACCTCCTGCGGAAGAACAAAATACTGCCTCCGTAGAATCTCCTGCGGAAGAACAAAATGCTGCTTCCGTAGAACTTCCTGCAGAAGAAGACAAAACACCCAATCAAACACAAGCTGATCCGAACGACCATGAGCCTTTTGATTATTTCATTGACTCAACTTCTCAGCTGACACCTTCTCCTTCAATGGGTTTCACTAACTTGGACTCCACAGTTCAAGTTGATGCTGTCTCAACAAGCAGAGTACACAAGTCTCATCCAACAGACAATATCATTGGGGACCTGCATGCTAGAACCACAAGGAGCAAAGGAGGTGTGGCAAACATTTGTTTGTTCACCTGCTTTTTGTCCCAAACAGTTCCTGCAAACATTACAGCTGCACTAAAAGACAACAGCTGGATTGAGGCTATGCAAGAAGAGCTACAACAATTCAGAAAGCAGAAAGTGTGGACTCTTGTAGATCTGCCTACGGGTCAACATCCAATTGGCACAAGATGGCTTTTCAAGAACAAGCTGGATGACAGAGGTATCATAGTGAGAAACAAGGCCAGACTTATTGCTCAAGGATACACTCAGGAAGAGGGAATAGACTATGATGAAGTCTTTGCCCCAGTTGCAAGGATTGAAGCTATACGAGTCTTCCTCGCTTATGCAGCATTCAAGAGGTTCACCGTCTATCAGATGGATGTGAAGTGTGCTTTCCTTTATGGGAAAATTGATGAAGAAGTCTATGTGGCTCAACCCCCTGGTTTTGAAGACCCTGATTATCCACATAGAGTATACAAGCTTGATAAAGCTTTGTATGGTCTTCATCAAGCACCCAGAAAGTGGTATGATACCCTATCATCCTTCCTGCTGAAGAATGGGTACAAGAGAGGAACTATTGATCAGACACTCTTTCTCAAACAAGAACATCAAGATCTTTTGGTGGTTCAAATATATGTTGATGACATCATATTTGGATCAACCACCAAGAAGCTGTGTCAAAGCTTTGAAGACTTAATGAAATCTGAATTTCAGATGAGCTCCATGGGAGAATTGACTTTCTTCCTTGGCTTACAAGTTCATCAGAAATCAGATGGCATTTTCATCAATCAAGAGAAGTACATTCATCAAATCTTGAAGAAGTACAATCTTGCTGATTCCACTTCATGCAAGACACCAGCATCAACTATAGACAAGATTGTGCCTGATCCTGCTGGCAAATCCGTAGATCAAAGATTGTACAGATCAATGATCGGTTCATTAATGTACTTAACTGCTAGTAGACCTGACATCATGTTTGCTGTTTGTGTTTGTGCCAGGTACCAATCTGACCCAAAGGAGTCACATCTGACTGCTGTAAAGAGGATTTTCAGATATCTGAGAGGCAAACCTGCATTGGGCTTTGGTATCCCAAAGATGGAGATTTTAGCCTCTACTCATACTCAGATAGTGACTATGGAGGGTGCAACAACAACAGAAAATCCACAACTGGTGGATGTCAATTTTTAGGACCAAGACTTGTTTCATGGCAGTGCAAGAAGCAAACAAATGTATCTGTATCCACGGCTGAAGCAGAGTACATAGCTGCTTCAGCAGGTTGCTCTCAAGTACTTTGGTTGCAAAACCAATTACTTGATTATGGTTACAATTTCCTTCATACACCAATTCATATTGATAATTCAGCTGCTATGTTTATAACTGCTAACCCAGTTCAACATAGTAAAACCAAACATATAGAAATCAGGTACCATTTTCTGAGAGATTGCTCTGAAAAGGGTCTAATGAAGTTAGTCAAAGTAGACACAACCAATCAGCTTGCTGATTTGTTTACTAAAGCATTTGATTCTGTTAGATTCAATTTTCTGATAGAATCTTTAGGGATGATTAACTTAGAATAAATCAACAAAAGCATATGATTGACTTTGTGAAGAGTAATCGTTGAGGATAACTTAAGTGTCTGTTAGAACATCTATACATGCATTATATAAGGGACATGATAGTAGACTATACTTGGCTATTAAACAAAAACTCAATCTGACTTATATCATACTGATATGTGAGTAGGTTCAACTTGAGTGGAAACAAAGCTAAGAGCATGCCAAACTAAAAACATGAGGTAACTGTCTGTGAGGATTCCATTTGAGAATCAAGAGGGTATGTTCTCTCCTGATGTGATCAAATCACTTACACAAGCACACTATGTAAAATACTTTATAATATTCTATCTTTGCAAAGTCATATTCCCTCTGTTTTGTGTGAACAAAGACCTGGGAATGTGATTAATAAGTGTGATCTTCATTCTCCCTCTGTTTTGTGTCAACAAAGACCTGGGTTAAAGTTCACCTCTGTTTTACGAAAGTAAAGACCTGGTGACTATGAAGATCATATTTCAGCTCTAAAAAGGAATCACTTGTGATCCATTGAACATCAAGTTCACGAGCTATAACATCAAAGCATTCATGAGACTGAACATTGTCTCAAGATAGAACTTATAACTTAATGTACATAGTCATTAAGTGTGGAATGTAGTGATTTGCCTCATCTACGGAAGACATACCCTAACGATAATTGAATGTGGGACTCATGATTGCTACTGATTAACAAACTTCACAACATGATAACTTGCATGCCTAGTTGATACAACACTCATGTTTGAATTTAAGTGGATTTATATACTTGCAATCAGATGTGTGTTGAATCAACTAACAACATCAGCAGAAACCAATTTATAGTATGATCCCTCTATATATATATGCATGCATGTACCTGTTTGACAGATGCTTAATTGTTATCTCAACAGAATTTCTCTCATTTAGAATGTCATAAGCCGGTCATGCCTGTTCACAACTTAAATTTATGATGAATGCAACAGTTTCACATTAATCACAAATTTAGGGGGAGTAGTTCATGCATGAAAAACAAACAATAAAAGCTGATAATTGATCTGAATTATTTTGAAGGAATTGGAACTTGAGCACTAAATTGAATTCAGGATACAGGAAACTTGCTTCCCTGTACTTAATTGCCATGCAAATTAAGTCAACAATGTCTAACATCAACATTTGATTCTACTATGTAGAAATCATACATTTAAAGTTTTCAAACTTTAAGTTCCGCAGAAGTTTCGGTAATATTTCTCATCCGTAGAAGTAACAGTGAAATTTCTACGTCCGCAGAAGTCACAGTAATACCTCTCATCCGTAGAAGTATTATGTGATTTCTGAATCAGCAGCAAAACAAAACAAATGCATTATTTGAACTTTTACATCCGATGTAAAGTTCCGCAGATGTTGACATCCGCAGAAGTTAAGGTTCCGCAGATGTTGACATCCGCAGATGTCAAGGTTCCGCGGATGTTCTGCGGAAGAGATAATGCATTCTAAACACTTAGGATACGGAAAGGAATAAATGGAAGTGGGCCCAACATAGGAATAAATGAAAGTGGGCCCAACATAATGTGAGCCCAACATAATTAATAAAAGATGTTAATTATGTTCGACTATAAATAAGGTTTCTGACTCTTGAAATACATTTATAACTTTTACAGAGCACTTTTTCAGATTAACCTAGAAATTCGCCCATTTTCCCTCTTTTTCAAAATTTCAAAAAATCAACATTATCCAGTAACCGATTACTGATACTGCAAAGGTAAATCATGTGTTAAACATCAATACGGAACTGTTTAATCGATTATTGACACTCAAACGATTCAAATGCATGGTTTCTAACTTGTTTTCTTTGCAGATGGCAAATAGATTTGCTAAAGAGCACAATGTGTGCGCGTTCTTGAACGCTGATGATCCAGCAGCGGAAGGATGTCAAGATATCATCAGATATCTACGACGATCCAGGCTCTTCTACGCCTTGACGGCTGAGCCTGTGATCCATCAGGCGCACATAATCGGATTCTGGAATTCAGCACGAGTGGAAGAACAAAACGATGAGGAGGTAATTGTGGCTGAGATTCTGAGTCGGCGGCTTCGAATCACTGAAAGCACCATAAGAAGATGTCTGGAACTGGGAGATAGAGAAATGGGGAACCCAGATGTATTCGAGAATGAATACATTGAAAAGGTATTTAACCTCATGGGCTACGATGGTGATTACGAGAAAGGTGAAATCAAGAAGGGTAGGTTGTGCAAACCATACAGATTCCTGTGTCACACCTACCTGAAATGCATGTCGAACAGGAAATCGGGACTAGATAGATTCTCTCGGCATATATCATCCGGAATTATTGGAGTGTTCGAGGGGAGAACTTACAACTATGCCAAATACATCTTCAACTGCATGAGTGAACAAGTCAAATTGCAGAAGAATGACAAGATGTATATGTTCCCAAGATTCCTACAACTGATAATCAACTCAGAACTTCCGGGGTTGAATAGAGTTGGCGATGTGTTTGTTCAAGCACACCTGAGCAAATCAGTGCTGAACAAACTTAGTGGAAAGTATGAAGGACAGGATATGCCAATGTTCGCTCATGTTATAGATCCGCAAGCTGACATGCCACAAGAGTTGGCATGGGCAGATGAAGCAGAATCATCTGCTGATTCTGCACAATCTTCTCACTCTCCACACCAAACACCACAACACCAACAGCAATCACCACTCCAAACACCACCACTACAACATCATTCATCAAGCCAATCACCATCAAGCCTTAACACCCAACCAATTTCCCCAATTCACCACAATCAATCACCAGTACCACTATCTTCATCATCCTCCCAATCATCATCTCATCACACTCAACCATTCTCTCCACAACAAATCCAATTCCCCATACAACCACCACCAGAATCTCCAAACATCAATCTCCGGAAAGTGCTGGAACTGAACCTATTGAGGTAACTGAGTCTGTACACTCCGTACACTCAGGAGAGACAGAATTGTTATCTGAAGCCAGCACTGTTCCTTTCTCACCAACCCACACAGAAGAACATCCTTCATCAGCTCATACCGAGCTAATACCTTCATTGGAAGATGTACAACATGCTGATGAACATGGGGAAGTTCAAGAATCTGCTCAGGATGTCACTGCTTACCATGAAGATGACTTAAGTGACAGTGACATTCCTGTGAGCAAAAGCTTTTTGGTTGCTAAGTACAACAAGCTGGTACTTAAATCCAATAAGCGAAAACAAAGAATTGTGGAGCTGTACGCGGTTATCCAAGAAAAGGATGAA
Organism: Flaveria linearis; assembly: GCA_024085815.1. Taxonomy (NCBI): domain Eukaryota; kingdom Viridiplantae; phylum Streptophyta; class Magnoliopsida; order Asterales; family Asteraceae; genus Flaveria; species Flaveria linearis. The sequence goes on along the minus strand of JABSNV010000407.1, from coordinate 138,080 downwards.
GAACTGACAAAGAAGGATGCCAGTTTAAAAAGGCTGAGAGAAGATGCACAATGCAACAATGAAATTATTGATGCATTGTTCCAAACAAAACGGGAGCTGGAGGCAACTTTAAAACAAGAGCAAAATGAAAAGGCCGAGCTAATAAAGCAAAAGGATCTGGAGATAGAGAGCCTGAAAAGAAAACTCTCTGATTTGAAAACAAAAGTGGATTCAAGTGCTGAACCAGAAAAACAATCGGGTAGAGCTACTAAGCCGCTGATATCCTACACCCGAAAAAGAAAATACTTTGGAGCCACATAAAAGAAACCAGAAGAAGAAAGCTCCCTAAAGAAATCAAAGTTCCATCTCCTGATCCTACACCTTCAGTAGAAGTTTCTGCTGTGAAGGTATCCTCCGGAGAAGAAGAAGAAAGTGATAAAGAGTGGGAGGAATTAACGAGGATGGAATCTCCCACTGCTGATAAGGGTGGAAAGGCCGATGACCTTCTAACAACTGCTAATATCTTGGAAGAGAGGCCTGACTCCAGCATGTTTATGACCCTCATCAACCATGGGTTTCCGTATGACATGGTTGAGAGGATGAACAGAACAGAAATGGCCAATGCATTGAAAGAATTTGAATTTGCAAGGTTCATAATCCCAAATTGTGATTATGAAGCCTTTACCACTTTTCAATCATTGGAGAAAATAAGGAAAGATTTGGGCCACTGTGACACAGCAAAACTTTCAAAGTACAATATGACTTGCTGGTTACAGGGTCACAATTACAAGCCGCATGAACTTAAAGGTAGAACTACTGGTGAGCTGCGGAGGATGATGGAGCATGTGATGAAAGTGGAACTGGAAACGGGAGTTAAGTTCAGAACCACTGCTCCACATCCAAAAGAACAAAGCAAACTTGCTGCTGATCCAGTAACTGTTGAATCAAAAGATCAGCACAAGGAAAAGGAAAACTCATCAGAGAGCCAAGGGCGGTGATCCCCGGAAAAGTATGGCCTCTGGGAACAACTGTGCGAGAAATCACCGAGAAGAAATCAACTCTCGTACAGTTGTATGATCATATCACAACTCCCAGTTCTGTGGAAGACAACAGGATTATGGCCTGGAAATATGATCCAGACTGGGATTGTGCAATAATCAAGAGGACATCTGGAAGGATTCAATACTTCCATGATGTGGAAGACATGCTCAGCCTTCCGGAGCAAGATATGAGAGATCTACAGAGCATCCCCATGTTCAACTACCCAATCCATCTCAGGGGGAGAGACTACTCTGCAGCTGTAAATGGTATGAAGACCAGTTTCACTGATGATGTGCTCATGCAAGCAAAGAGAAATGATAAGGAGCACAAAAGAATGATACAAAATCAGAAAAGAAAAACAGCTGAAGTCTCATCCCTTGTAGATGATGAACTGCTGAAGAGAGTGGGATGTACCAGAAACTCACACACCATCAAATGCATCACTGGAAACCAATTCACGTGTCCTATCTCAGAATGGGGATACGTTGAAAAGAATAAAGAGATGGTGTTGCTGAGAAATGTTGAAGGGAAGAAGGGAGACAAAATAAGAATCTTTGATCCAATGGAGCTAAAAATGTTGCATCCCAGTTACACTTCATACCTTCACGACAAATTCTTCCCAAAGCTAACAGATGAAAAAGCCTAAAATGATCTCTGCCTGTACGTGCACATGATACAAGTCATTGAAAAACTGCATGCCAAGGCACACAAGAGAAGGAAACATGAGGCTGGGCTACTGAAGGGGACAACCATAGCTGAAGTGTTTGAGCTCAGAATCTCCGAAGAAGATGAATTAGAAATTGTACATAATGATAGTGTAGTGGAAACACTCACTACGGAAGAAGATGTTTTGGGCCTGAGCTATGACACATTGAAGAAGATCAGCAGGATGCAGATCAAGTACAAGTACGATGATCAGAAAACTGCTGTATCTTACTTCTACAATAAATGATAGCAAGAGTTAAGGAGCTTGCTGTTTTGAAGGACTGATTACAAGAAGCTAAGCCTAAGGGGGAGTATTGTTAGGTCTAGATTGTATAGGGCTAGATCAATTTTGTATAGGCTTAGTACTTGAAAATCAAGTCTTGTAATTAACATTTGTAACAGTCAAAATATATATATGTGATTTGAATCTATAGGTTAACCTCATATATATATGTGTGTTGATTTGTGACTTGACAGGAAAAACAATATACTTGGATGGATTCATGGAATTGACTAAGTGTAGGAAACATCTACGGATGAACAATTTGTTAATCCGTAGATATCTTACAAGAACAAATGACCAAGTACAATGTTCCTGCGGATGATCAAGTACCATGAAGTGAAGACTCCTACGGAAGAAGAATTTCCTACGAAAGAACAACTTTGCTACGGAAGACTAAATCATCTACGGAAGAACAAATGTTCTGCGGACGAGAAGATTGCTGCGGAAGAACATTATACTTGTGCAATTACAAACTCCAAGAAGTCAAACAAGTCAACACGATCAATAACAAATCCCGAGAGATCCGGTGTTTCCTTAACCGACTCAAATCATCTATAAATATGAGTCCTAGGTTTCACATCTCAGTGAACACAATCAATCAATATTACGGCTGTCAAGAGTTCATTGTGCAACCCTAGCTGCCGTCACATCAAAATCAAACATTATTCGATTCACAGAATTCGATAGTTCATATTCATTCATTATTCTTTTGTAATCATTACATTATAGTTAATGAAATACATTTGAATTATTATAGATTTCGTGTTTATTGTGTTTCTGTGGTTGTGTTCATCATTGATCATTATAAACAATTAAACGTCAATTAGTGATAATTCCGCGATCATTAAATTGATTCATTTTAATACTGATAATTCCTGAATTGCGATCCTTGGATTCACAGAGACCTTTAAGAAGGACTCAACCAGGAACACAAGAACCTATGGATGTGATAGACTTAACCCCCAGCTCACCTATGTAAGAGGGTTATGCTACTAAAATGGGGGAGAAAGTCTAAGCAATCATAGAACCTGGGAGTTCTTCATAAAGTATGGACATTGAGGATTCACCACCCTTACTTGAAATTGTCCAACTTCAAAACCTTAAAAGCCCACCCATATTATTACATCATTTGTTCCATTACAGATGGGGTGAGGACTCAGAGTCAATTTGGTTTCATAAATGATTATCTCTACACATGTTTCTTATCTCAAATCGTTCTAAAAAATATCAGCAGCACTTCAAGACCCAAGTTGGGTTGAATCTATGTAGTTGGAGCTTCAACAGTTTAGGAGGTTGAAAGTTTGGGAGTTAGTTGATCTTCCTTCAAACAAATATCCCATCACTACCAAATGAGTGTTAAGGAACAAGCCAGGTGATTGAGGAGTGGTCGTGAGAAACAAGGTGAGACTGGTTTTCTAGGGATTTGCTCAGGAGGAGGGAATCGACTGCACTTAAGTATTTTCTCCAGTTGCCCGCATTGAAGCTATGAGAATTTTTCTTGCTCACACTGCTCACAAGAACTTTAAAGTTTTTAGATGGACGTGAAGTGTGCATTTCTATACGGGAACATTGACAAGGAGATTTATGTTTATCAGCCACCAGGTTTCGAAAATCCAGATTTTTAGAGAAAGTATATAAACTTGATAAATCCTTATATGGATTGTATCAAGCTCCTCGTATCTGGTATGAAACACGAAGACAGTATCTGCTGAACAAGGGGTTCTCTCGTGGAACTATAGATATGACATTATTCAAGAAGGAGGTTGATGGTAAGGTGTTGATTGTTCAAGTGTATGTTGATGATATCATTTTTGGGTCTACAAAGGAGAAACTATGTAGAGAATTTGAAGAAGTGATGAAGGATCGCTTTGAAAGGAGCATGATGGAGATGCGCTTTTTCTTTGGGTTGTAGGTTGAACAAAAGCCTGATGGTATTCTTATTCACCAAGAAAGTACATTCAAGAGATTCTTAAGAAGTTCAAGATGGATGATGCTTCTCTAGAACTTGCTCCATTCACTGCTCAAACTTGCTAAACTCCAGATGATAATGGTAAGTCCGTGAATGCTCATCGCTATCGTTCTATGATCGGATCTCTCATGTCTCATGACTAGCCTTCCGGATATTACATTTGTCATGTGCTACTATGCCCGTTTTCAAGCTAACCCAAAAGAATCACATGAAAAAGTTGTTAAACGCATCTTTTGTTACTTAAAGGGTTCTTCTCATTTGGGTCTTTAGTATCCAGAAGGAGGGAGCTTTGATTTACATGCTTATTCTGACAGTGATCATAGTGGTTGCAGGATCAACAGGAAATCTCTCACTATTGGATGTTAATATCTCAGGGATTGTCTTGTTTCATGGCAAAGTAAGAAGCAAACAATAGTAGGGGCTGAATATGTTATTGCATTAACTTGTTGCTGTCAAGTGCTTTGGGTACAACATCAGATGATGGACTAAGGAATTAATTTTATTCTTACATCACTCTTTTGTGATAATGAAGCTGCTATTGGAATCGCCAAAAATCCAATTCATCATACTCATACCAAGCACATTGAAACAAGGATTCATGCAATCCGGGATGCTCAAGAAAAGGGTTTCATTGATATTATCCCAATTGACACAAAGAATCAAAAATTAGATACTTTCACTAAAACATTTGATAAACCTCACTTTTATAAATTGATCTCAATACTAGGTTTGATATCTTTTTGAAAACTCTTTTCATAACAAATTTATAAAAACTGTAAATAAGACTTGTTCATTTTCTTTTTCTAATAAATCCTTTCTGACAAATTTCTATTCCCCATATTCCTTCACTTCTTTGATCATTAACAAAATATGACAAACAGAAGTTTCTCTTACACCTCAATTAAAAAGAAATTTTGGGGGAGAATAAAGATTAAACTCTTAAGCTTTACAATTTTGTCTTTTTAGGAAATCCGGAAAAACAAGTTTGAAGGAGGTCAACAGCCTTGTGTTGGGATATGCATGGTAGGCTTAACCCGAAACGAAGTAAATAGTGATAGTGTAGCTAAACAAATGTTTAAGAACTCAGTGATATCTCTTGACATTTTGGTCTGCCCAAAGTTACAAGTCCTTGTCAAAAACGGGTGAAGAGTTTCAAATCTCTACTTTGATATTTCCTAAATTCCCTTATCATCAAGTCCTGGATGATGCTTCTAGTTAGCATAATAAGTGCTTCTAGACTCTCTTCAGAAAAAGTCTCTGAATTGAAGCTTCTCGTTAGCTCTTCAGAAGTACATCTCGTGCGTATCTCCTCTGTTATGTGTGAACATTGACATGTATTGATGATCTCCTTTGTTTTACGTTCTGATGATCTTCTCTGTTATACGTGAGTATAGGCCTGAAGCTCTCATGAGCAAGTTTAGATGATGATCTCCTCTGTTATACGCTAGTATAGACCTAGAGCTCTCATCATCCATTCCCTAAAATAAAGGCACAATCATTCTTAATTTAAGATCATTGTTGAAATCCCAAACGAAAATCAAGTAGAGTTAATCATATTGCTCAATAAACCATGAGAACATGATAAGTTCTCTGTCAAATGTCTATGGTGACCAAGTCATTAGAGTTTCTACAATTAAACCAAAACATAATAAAGACAGCTACAGATTACGTGTTGAAAAGAATAAGGCATGGGTTTAAAAGGACAATCATATCAGCAATCTCGCCAATCTGAGACTCTCTTGAAAAAAACTCATTGAAAAAGAAATGTTTATGTCCGTTTATTCTTAAATTAATCTAATGTCTTATTTTATTTTATTTTATTAATTTTTTTTAATTTTTTTAATTTTAAATTTTATTAAGTGTTAGGTTACAGCGAAACTAAGTTTCGCTACCAGTTTCGCTAAGTGAATCTATAGATTAGCCGGTATAGTCGCTCATTTCTGAGTAACATAATTCTTAATTTATGCCAAGCGAAACTATAGTTTCGTTGCCAGCAAAACTATGTAATATATATTGGGCAAAAAGGGTTTAGTTTCTCAGTTTTAAGTGACAAAACTAAACCCTAGTTCTATGAAGTGATACCTGAAACCTTTTTTGTGTTGATTTCCATTGACTTAATGCGTTTATACGTTGGTAGGTGGGTGTTTCGAACCCATTCCACAACATTAATTGCAATAATAACCGTTACATTTGAGATTTAGATTGATTGGCTGGGTCAAAATATTCGCAGATTCGTTCAGTGAAACTGTGAGAGTAACTAGCAAAACTGAACGAAAGTTCAAAGTTTCGAGCGAAACTGTCCAGTCATGCTATCCGAGCGTACTTAACAGTTTCGCTAGGATAATTTTCGCTTGGGCACATGATTTTGTGTCTAAGCCTCAAAGAATCTACACTTTCGCTTTGCAAAACTATAGTTACGACAGCAGCGAAACTGTTGTATTTTTCTTGTGCGAAACTACAGTTTCGATAACAACAAAATTGTTGTATTTTGCCTCTACGAAGCTATAGTTTTGACAGCAGCGAAACTGTTGTATTTTGCTTGTGTGAAATTACAGTTTCAACTGTAGCAAAACTATTGAATTTTCAAATTTTATCATCTCTTGTTTCACTTAATTGTAAATTCTTATATCAATGCATTATCTAACTCACTTTTGTTTATTTTTTAGTGTAAATGGAAAATTTAAAGTTTGATGAGAAGAATAACATTGTAGCATTACTGGATGATGGAACCCAAAGGCTACTAGTTTTAGAGACTACATCAAAGGCTAAAGGAGTCCCTAATATTCTATACCAGATCTCATATGTGCACTATCTATGATTTGCACATCAGCGATTTTTGGAGAACTGCAGAGTATGACCTCGTGTCTAATCCATACTGTATTGTAGCTAGAGTTCATGGCAATGACATAGCCATTACTATTGAGACCATAGCCTAGGTGTTAAGGCTAGAGAATGACTATGGAGATGAAGTTGTATTATCTGAGGCACAAGTGTTAGATGCATTCAAAAGCATTAGTTATGAAGGTCCTCCTTTTGGCACCAGAAAGGAGATCAAGAAGTCCTTTCTTTCTAAAGAGTGGAGATACATAGCACACGTGTTTATTATGTGCCTGGACCATAGAAAAGGAGGGTCTGATGGGCTAAACTTGGATTAGGCCAGGGCCATGATTGTGTTTTGTGGAAGGCAAAAGGCCAACATTGCCAAACTGATTTTTGATTGCATGACTAAATACATAATGGCACTAAAAAGGATAAATGGCTGTTATATCCAAGATTCGTGCTGATGTTGATAAATGATCTGATTCCAAATATGCCAAGACATGGAGAAATTAAGAGACTGGTTCAGATGAATACCAGGATATTTGCAGACTGCTTAGCTGTAAGACATGACTTAGTGGGGAGATCACTTATCTTTCGGAAACATGTATCCTGCTGAGAGGTGGAATTACATCATAAGATTAATTGAGATTGAAAACAAGAATACTAAGGAAAATCAAGAAAAACATGCTGAAGCAATTAAGAAAAGGAAGAGATATGCCAAAGATAAAGAATACAATTTGGAATATGAGATTGATGAAGTGGAAGAAGAACTGAGGGTGCAAAGAGAGAAAAGAACAAAGAAGAAGGCAGATCAGGGAGAGCCAACCAATGTTACTGAAAGGAGAACAAAGCACAAGCAACAAGCATTTTCTAAAACTCCTGAAGGAAGAGATAACAGATCTAAACTAGACCAAGATGTTATTAGAAATTTGAATGCATCTTTGGCAAACGAATTGGGGATGATCAAAACCAAGTTGATAAACCAAGAGCCAAGAGAAAAATATAAAGACAAGGTGATGGAAAGCTTGAAGAGTCTGATGATAAATCAACAGGAGTTGACTAAGAGGCTGCTCAAGGAAGTAAATGAGCTGAAAGCCAATACCAGCCTGCCAAATTAGTTAACTTAAGCTAAGTTAGATGAGCTCACTAATACTTCAAAGTACTTATTTCTAAAGGTGGGTACTTCAACTGGGTAGGAGAAGGCACAAGTGGAGCTGGAGTGGGTGCTAGTGGTAGTGGTGCTGGTGGTTCTTGTGTGTTGGTAGATCAGATGTTGGTGAAGGAGTAAACAAGAAAGTGTTGTAAAAGATGAGACTGAGGTTATAAAGGATAGATTTATAGACATGGGTTTTGATGTTAATGCTGATTTGACTGGTGAAGAAGTGTTTAGAGAAGAAGGAGATGTAACTGGTAGGAAGAATGTTGAATTAGATTTGATGGATGAAGAAGAGGAGATTAAAGAGCAACTGGTTGATTATGACTCTGAGCCCGAGTATTATGAGGTAGATGAGTGTCCATTGATATATGTGGCTCAAAGAAGCTCCACTGAAGAGGATATTATTGAGATGGACATGGAAGATAGGTTCACTAAAGATAAGGAACCAGAACAGCTGACCCCTCTATTCCAAACCATTCTAGAACCAAGCCAAAAGGAATCTGATAAGAAGATAATCAGCTGGAAATACAACAGTGAGTTGAAAATGTTTCTGCTTAAGAGAAGAGGAGGGGGAATCTGATACTTACATAAGAGGAAGGCATTCAAGACCTTGCCTAAATAGGATTTAAGAAGATTGGCTGAGATTCCACTGCTTGATTTAAATGTAAGTGAGAGAGCTACATTTCTGGAGCAAGTGATTAAGAAGGGATGGATGATAACTTTGAATCATTTAGATATATGAAGACTGAGAGAAGGATATCCAAGAAGGACATGGATTGGGTGATAGGAAAGGGAAAAATAGTTTTGAAGTTGAAACCAGCCAAGACATTGAATAGAGTGAGGGTACCCAATCCACTTCCCCAAAGGTTGTAAAAGTTTGAAAAATGGTTTTATGATAACAACATGGAAGAAGTAGCGATTAGATTAAAGGATGGAGAGGAAATCAGATTATTTGATCCTATGGAAGTATTTTCATTTTATGATGAAGATTTAGTGGTTTTATATGAGAACCACATAAAAGCTGGAGCCAGATCTGAAACAAGAAATTAAGCAATCATGATCATGAGGGTTATAAACAAGTCTCGAGGAGTCAGAGTTGAAGTCCGGGAGCTTACAGAGAAAGTACATCAAACTGATGAATTGAGGACTGATGTGCAAGAGCTGACAAGGTACGGGGAGAGGAAGCTAGTACTGCTGGAGCTGAAAAGCAATCATCTACTAAAGCTGCAGAAGAAGCTAACATTGTTGAAGACAGAATCGGGGTTGAATCAGAAGATCAAGCTGGTGAGGTCCAACCTGAGGGGAGTATTGATGATCTAGTTTAGGTTGGACTCACCATTGTTATTATGTTTATTTTTTTTATTATTATAATAGCTTAAATGTTAGTTTACTTAGTTTGTAATTTGTATTTTGTAAGTTTTGTGCCCAGCGAAACTACGAGTGAAACTGAGTTTTGCTCGTAGCCAGCTGATCTAGTTCACCCAGTGAAACTGTGTTTCGTCGCTGGGTGAAACTAGATTATGGTCAGACAGTTTCACTGGTCAGCGAAACTATAGTTTCTCACTATCTATATAAGCATACAGATTGAAGTCAGAATTCTTTGGATACCAAACGCCTAGTTTAGGAGCACTGTTGAGACATCTAAGAATCCTTTTGACAGCAACTAGGTGTGACATCATGGGGATGGCTTGATATCTTGCACAAATGCATGTGGCAAACATGATTTCAGGCCTGCTGGTCGTGAGGTACATAAGAGACCAAATCATATCTCTATAGAGATGTTCATCTACACACTCCCCCTCTAGATTAGGTCCAAGGGAGTGGTTTTTTGCTATTGGTGTCTTTGCAATCTTACATTCAGTCATGTTGAATCTTATAAGTATGTCTTGTACATGCATTGACTAATTTATAAAGATTCCATTGTCCACCTGCTACACTTGAATTCCTAGGAAGAAATTAACTTCCCCTATGGAACTTATTTCAAATCTATTCTTCATTAGCTTCTCAAAGTCTTTGTAGAGCTTTGGATTAGATGACCCGAAGATAATGTCATCTACATATACTTGAACCAACATCAAGTCATTTCTCGTTCCTTTGATGAGAGTATTCCATCTGTAGTACCTCTCCTATAACCATGCTAACAAAGATACTAAGATAGTGGCTCATACTACTTCCTTGGAGCTTGGTGCAACCCATAAAATGCTTTATCAAGCTTACAGAGTTAATCAGGACAATCTAGGTCTACAAAGCCAGGTGGTTGTTTTACATACACCTCCTCATCAATCACCCCATATAGAAAAGCCCAATTGATATCAAGTTGGTAGACCTTGAAATCCTTGGATGCAGCAAAAGAAAGGAATATCCTAACAGCTTCAAGTCTTGCCATTGGAGCAAAAACATCTGTGTAGTCAATCCATTCTTCTTATGTGTACCCTTGAACAACTAGTCTAGCCTTGTTTTTAATGACAAGTCCTATATCATCCTTCTTGTTCCTAAACACCCATTTGGTACCTATGGTGGTCTTCCCTTGAGGAAGAGTACCTTTTACCTTTTGAATTGAAACAGCTCCTCCTCCATTGCTTTAATCCAACTACCATCCTTCAAAGCCTCATCCACTTTCTTTGGCCCTATCTAGGACAAGAAACAAGAGTATAGACAAACATATTTGTCATGGGTTTGTTCCCTTGTTCTTACCCCTGTGCTAACATTTTCATTGATGTTTATGATGGGGTGTGACTTGTGGATCCTAAGTTGAGGAATCACAGCAAGTTGATTGGACAAATCTGAATTTGTGAATTTTAGATCTAGCAATGGAGTGTCACCCACCATATCGGTACACTTATCTAGAGAGGCTTGATCTAATGAGTGTGTGACATCATTGATGTTGTCTTCTATGGAATGGTTATCGGTATTAAGAAATTCTTGATCACTATCACCATCACCATTTCCTACTACATTTGAAGCTTCCTTGTTTGAGTTTTGTCCCTCTGAACTAAAATTTGTAGGCACCATAGATTTATCAGTTGAATTTTTCATGGTTGTGCTAATAGGAACTCCATCTACACGGTTAGTTACCATTAGAGCTAAAGTAGTTTTCTTGCTTGGTCTTCTTAGCTCAAATCTTGGGTCAGGATCTATTGTGATAAGTTACCTGTAGATCCTAAAACATTCTCACAAGATTTGTTAAAACAGTTGGTAACTAAACCAAGATCAAACAAGCAATCAGACTCAGAATCTTTGACACTGGGAGTGTGCCCACTGAAGGTGACATTGGCTGACTCTTCAACTACTATAGTTTTAAGATTTTATACTTTATAAGTGTCACAGCCCAAAAACGACGTTGAATATCGCAGCGGAATTGTATATGCGTTAAGAATGGCGATGTCAAAGTTGGAAACCAACATGATGTATAGGCAAACGTTAGAACATCAGTTTTAAATTACAAACCACAGGATTTTGTCACAACATTCCAAATTAAGACAAGTTCAAATTGTTTAACAACGATCACACACAAAGATCGTATTTTTAAATAGATAACCAGAAGATGCCACATCCACATTTGCCCAAGCCCAGTTCATACCACCATCCATGTTCCTATGTACCTGAAATACATGCTTAAAAGTCAACATAAAGTTGAGCGAGTTTCACGGGTTTAGGAAACATTACATACAACAGTATCAGATATCATTGACAAACAATGTGGTAAGTTGTAAACTAGCTAGGAATACAACTTAATAATAGTACCTGGAGCTATAATCAAACCAAGACACAAATACTTTACATAAAGTAAGCAATCCCCATGAAACGAATTCAACATACATTCACTCGCATCCAAAACGTTTGATCAGAGCTACTGATCACGAGTGCGAGCTATCAAACCCAAATAGATCTACCAATATACACTGTGGCCTAACCCAAGGCTAATGATTATATGGGAAAAGGGGGTATTCATGAACGACTCACATGAACACAATAACGAAACACCCATACTCGAGACTATCATACGAACACATACGAGTAAGCCACATGATCATGATACAACGAACGAAGCCATGTATTTCCCCCACGATTTTGTAAAATGATAACAAGTTAAAAAGGGGCCGTGGAGACTCAACTTGATCAATGAAATTGATAATACGTGCAATTATACCCACGAACGTCTAGTCAATCCTAATGGTGCCCTAAATACGATAGACACTTTAAGAATCGATACTCAAGTCTTACAAGCAAGTTGTTCATCCAACCTACTAGACTTATATTATTTTAAGAAAATATTTATTTACACGAGTAGTTGGTGATTATAACACTCCGTTAAGTTCTTAACGAAAACAGTGGATTACGCATTACTTAGACAAGTACTAATTAACAACCAAATGTGAAAATTGTAACCAAATAAACATAAAACACTCATATATATAGGTACATAAATCCTAAATCACATTTCATGAATCAAACAACTTTAAGCCAACTTTCTATAAAAGTCTCTAAATCATGGCAATTTCTACTCAAGTTTATCAAACAAATAGTCAAACCAAGCAAGATAACTCATAGTTAACATTCATAACTCCTAACATACATTAGGAGCTATTTATAAGTCATAAAATAGCTTAAACCTTACTGCTCAAATTCAGATCTATAAATCATGCATTTTAAAACCGAAATCAAGCCGAATTAGTGACTAGTCTAGTCCAAATGACCACAATTTGCGTCCAAGCACCAAGTTTCACGAATTTAACTATACTTAAGCATTTTGAACAAAAAATCCCATTTATAATCTACCCTAAAAACAGTTTTTCAAAATATCTTTTGTTTAACTTCGAAAATCCTCGTTTTACGCCTTTTTAGCGACCATTACTAGCTACATATTCAACCATATATCAAGTCACTTTGTCACACACATAAATCTGAGTTCCTACATCATAATACATAACATTTAACATCAAGTTTCCAGGTTTCATGAAATCTTGTTTATACTTACGTTTTCTTCCTAAATTTACGTCTTTTTGAGCATCCAAACGGTCTACTATCATTCAAACAATCCAAACAACAATCCATACACAAAATAGCATGAATCCACACATTTTTCATCCTTTAACATCTGTTCTAACTATTTTTCACTCAATAATCCGTTTGCATGTGATGATCTAACCCTAAAACAACACTTTTTGCAAGAACAAACACCCAAACATCAACATACACACATGCATGCATACGGTCACCCATACACACATTAATCCATGAAAAACCTATATAAAAATGTCACAATAGATGTTTCATAACAGATTTCATAGTTTAATCTACTTGCATGGACGATTCAACATCAATAACACATCATTAAGTAACAATCTAGCATCCAAACTTTAACATACATACATGCACACGTACGGACACACACATACATACATGCATACTCAAAATACTCCACTTTTGATCATCATTTCCAGATTCACGCTTTCTTTTTACTAAATCCTTACTTGGATGAACAACCCATAACTACTTCTAATAAAAACCAACATAATACGAATGTTTTTGATGATACCTTTGCTCTAGTATCCGAAACTACTAAGAGAGTAAGAAATGATGATTTTCTGGCGTTTTTCCTTTGATTATCGCCACCAACAAGCCTTCTTACGCCCTAGTATTCTTGCATCTCGAGTTCCAATTGTAGATCTTCAATGAAATTGGTACAAAAACGAAAATGGTGGTGGTGTGGTGGTGTGGCCGTAGGTTGTAGAGAGAAAGAGAGAGGGAGAGTGAATTTCTTTATAAATGAAGTGGAAAGAAGTAAAATGAGGGGGGAGGGGTTTATATAAGGGGAGGGGAGGGAGAAGGGGAGGGTCGGCCATAGGTATGGTGGGGGTAGGAGGGGTAGTCGAACAGTCTTTTTCATTTTTCTCCCGTCTTGACCCGACTTTCAAAACCCGAACATGTTAAATTTTAATTCCTTGCGAAATTCTAGTCCAAAATGACTATTTACATGCCCCATATCTTGGTTTTATCATCCACTTGGGCATTTTATTGTTTATCCGCTAGATTGAGCCATCTCGTCGCACTAAGGCGCGTAGATGTTGTTATCGAGTTTTCTCGTTACAATAGTCGTTTCCTCACATAATAACATAAATATTAGTGTAACTAAGATTAAATTAGGCCAAATTCTCATTTTTACCTACGACGTTAATATTTACTTCCCGGTCGGTTCGTAGTGGTGTTCATTTCAGACATTCGTTGGACTCGGGTTTTCATGGTCGAACACGCACGAAATAGAAACGTAAGCACACGTAGGACTCTAATCAATCTTTAGATTAGTTTATTTAGTGCTATATATTCTAAAACGAGACTGAGCATAGAAATCAAGATCTAGGGTTTTTAGGGAAATTACCCGGAAATCGAGGGTTGTCACAGCCTTCCCTCCTTAAAGAAATTTCGTCCCGAAATTTTTCTAAGAGGTAGAGTTACGATTTGTCTTGAATAAGTGCGGGTACTCTCGTTTCATCATGTCTTCCCATTCCCAAGTATACTCAGGTCCATGTCTCGAGTTCCATCTCACTCTCACTAGGGAAATACGACTACGTCTAGTCTTACTTTCCTTTCAATCAGTAACCTCAACAGGTTCTTCATGAAATTGAAGTTTATCATCAAGACAAACTTCTTCCGGAGAAATAACAGGCGTTTTATCAGACAAGCACCTTCTTAAATTGGACACATGGAACACATTAAGTACACTACTCAATTTACGCGTTAATTCTAGACGATATGCAACGGGGCCTACACGGGCTACGATCTTGTATGGACCAATATAGCGGGGGCTAAGTTTGTCATGCTTGCTAAACCTAACAACTCCTTTCCAAGGGGAGACTTTCAGCAGAACTCCATCTCCAACCTTGAATTCCAACTGTTTTCTCCTTCGGTTGGCATACATTTTCTATCTGTCTTGTGCGACTTTCAATCGATCCTTTATCTTAAAGATCTTGTCTGTTGTCTCCTAGATGATCTCAGGTCCTATCATTTGTTTATCACCAACCTCACTCCAACATAGTGGAGAACGACATTTTCTCCCATAAAGAGCTTCGAATGGTGCGGCCTTCAAACTAGTTTGATAGTTGTTGTTATAGGAAAATTCAGCTAATGGTAGGTGAGTATCCCAACTACCACCAAAATCTATTACACAAGCATGCAATATATCTTCCAAGATCTGAATAACTCTTTCACTTTGACCGTCACTCTGTGGATGATAAGTCGTACTTATATCTAGCTTTATACCTAGGGCTTTCTGCAATGCTTTCCAGAATCTTGATGTAAAGCGGCTATCTCTATCAGAGATAATCGAAATTGGCACTCCATGCCGGGACACAACCTCTTTGAGATAAATACTAGCCAACTTCTTCATAGGATAGGATTCTCTAATAGGTAGGAAATGTGCCGATTTTGTCAAACGGTCCACAATTACCCAAATGGTGTCATAACCACTCCTCGTGCAGGGTAACTTGGTGACGAAATCCATAGCGATACGATCCCATTTCCATTGAGGAATCACTGGTTATTGAAGAAGCCCGGACGGTTTCTAGTACTCGGCTTTTACATTTACGCAAGTCAAACATTTACCAACGTACTCAGCAATATCTCTTTCATATTCGGCCACCAGTAATGTTCCTTAAGATCCTTGTACATCTTATCCGATCCTGGGTGAATCTAATATCTAGACCTATGAGCTTCATCCAGTACCAATTCACGCAAATTTCCCGTAAGGGGTACCCATATTCTATTCATGAAGTATAACGTATCATAAGACTTAGGTACAAGTTCTCGAATCATTCCATGGAGATTCTCATCCTTCAATTTCTCTTCTTTCAAAGCTTCATGTTGAGCATCACGGATCTGAGCTGTGAGATTTGTTTGGATGGTCAACCCTAATGCACGCACAAGCAAGGGTTTTGCACGCTCCTTTCTACTTAAGGCATCGGCCATAACATTGGCCTTACCTGGGTGATAACGAATATCACAGTCGTAGTCATTAAGCAATTCCACCCAACGTCATTGTCTCATATTGAGCTCTTTCTGCTCAAAGATGTGATGGAGACTCTTGTGATCTGTAAAGATTGTACACTTCATACCATATAGGTAGTGTCTCCAAATCTTTAGTGCAAAAACTACTGCTCCTAACTCCAAATCATGAGTCGTGTAGTTCTGCTCATGCACTTTAAGATGGCACTTTGTTAGCTACCCTCATAAAGAGGCTAGCTTCTTCCAACGTTTCAGCTCCAGCCCCAACTTTTATATGATTCTCGCACAGAATCACCAAGTCATCATCATAGAAAAAAATACTTCCATTGGATCAAACAGTCTGATTTCTGGGGCACCTTTCACTCTAATCACTGCTTCCCCTGTGTTGTTATCATAGAACCATTTTTCAAATGCTTGTAGTCTCGGGGAAAGAGGATCAGGTATCCTAATGCGATTAACAGTCTTTGCTGGTTTCAGTTTAAGCACAATCTTCCCTTTCCAGTCACCCAATCAACGTCTTTCTTCGACCTCTTTCTTTCCATCTTCATGAAACCAAAAGCCTTGAAGTTATCAGCCAAACCCCTTTTAATTTCTATTTCCAGTAACTTGGCCCGCTCACTCTGTTCAGCTCCAAGTAAAGGAATCTCTGCCAATCTCCTCAAATCCCATCTTAGGAGGGTTTTGAAAGCTTTTCTTTTGTGAACATATGAGATTCCCCCTCCCCTTCTCTTGATCATAAACAACTTGAGCTCAGAGTTGTATTTCCAGCTGAAGATCTTCTTATCACTCTCTTTTCCTGTTGGGTTTCTGATGTTCTGGAATAGTGGAGTTATCTCTTCAGCCTCCTTTTCTTTAACAAACCAATCAGATTGATCTAACTCCACCGTTCCAGTTTCAGATGACCTAGTTTCAGCCACATAGGTCACTGGACGTTCATCTACCTCATAAAATTCAGGTTCTGAGCTGTAATCCACCAGTTGTTCCTCAACTTCCTCCTCTTCATCCACTAACTTCATCTCTGTTTCCTTTTCTTTCTCCATTCATAGTTTCTCCCCCACAACCTCCTCACCAGTTAAATCCTTCTCAATGTCAAGCCCCAAATCCATAAAATCTTCATTCACAACCTCCACATCATCATCCTCACCCTGTGTTCCTTCAGCATCAACAGGTTCTTCATTTTTGTCTTTCCTTTGACTCGATCCTGTAGCATTACTAGTACCGGCTACTGAACTTGGGCCCTCTCCTGCCACAGAAAATCTCCCCACCTTCAGAAAAGCGTATTTGGAGGTATCGGTGAGGTCATTGAGTTCCTCTTTAGATCTAACATCTGGCAGGCCAGCCACTTCCTTTAGAGAGTTTACCTCCTTGAACAGTGTCTTGATCAGTTCTTGTTGATCCTGCACCATCTTTGTCAAGCCTTCAATCATATCATCCTTCTTTTTCTCCCTCAACTATTGGTTTATCAGTTTGGTTTTCATCATGCTCAGCTCATTGGCCACAGAAGCACTGACGTTTCTAATCACATCTTGGTCAAGTTCAGATCTTGCATCTTTTCTTGGAGGATTTTCTGTGAATGCCTGATGCTTGTGTTTTGTTCTCCTCTCAGATGCATCAGCGTGACTGCTTTCTTCGGCTCTCTTCTTTGTTCTCCTCTCCTTCTCAACTCTCATTTCTTGCATTGCTTTCTCAATCTCATCCTCAAAGTTATACTCTTTCTCTTTGGCATACCTTTTTCTCTTTTTAACTATTTCCTCTTGTTTCTCCCTGTTCTCCACAGATCTCTTTTCTTCTGTTTCTATCACTTTCTTTATATATGCCCATCTTTCAACAGAATACATGTTTTCCCATAAGTGGGTAATCTTCCCACTGAAGTCATGTCGTGCAGAAGCACAGTCTGTAAATATCCTGGAGCTCATCAGGGCAAGTTTCTTTATTTCTCCATGCTTTGGGATGTTTGGAATTAAATCATCAACTAACATCTGAACAAATCTTGGATACAAAAGCCACTTCTCCTTCTTAACTGCCATGATGTTATCACACATGCACTCAAAAATCAGTCGGGCTATATTTGCCTTTTGGCCCCTGCAAAATATCACCATTGCTTTGGCCCATCTCAAGTTGAGACCATCTGATCCTCCCTTCCTGTCGTCTAAGCACATGATGAATATGTGAGCTATGTATCTCCACTCTTTGGATAGCATGGACTTCTTTATCTCTTTCTTTGAACCAAAGGATGGTCCCTCATACCCCATACTTTTGAATCCTTCCATGACTTGATTTTCAGAAAGCTCTACTTCGTCTCCCTGATCACCTTCTAGACGAAGCACTCTGGCTATGATTTCTTCATTAATTGCAATATCATTCCCTCCTATTCTTGCTCGAATGCAGTTTGGATTGGCTTTGACATCCAGCTTGGCTGATCTCCAGAAATCTTGAATGTGCAAGATGTAGATAGACAGTGAGTGAGTGATAGCATAATGAATTGGAGACTGTTTCAGCCACTTTATGCAATCTCTGAACCCTGCAGCTTTAGGATTATCTTCATCTAAAAGAGCTACAATGTTGTTCTTTTCATCAAATTTGAGGTTAGCCATGATTGCTGAAAACAAATTAGAAAAGTGTAAGTATACAACATGATAAATATAAATTCGCTGAAGTGAATCTGTAAATTCGTTGAGGAGAATCTTTAGATTCACCAGAAAAACAATAATTTCGCTGGGGTGAATCTATAGATTCGCTCGGTTCATGTGAACTTTCGTTCAATTTCGCTTGACATCAGCAAATTTACAGGGGAGATTTTATAATTTCGCTGGACTTAAGTGACTTTTAGTTCAAATTCGCTGGAAAACATTAAGTTCGCTAGGGTGAATTTATTATTTCGCTCGGTTCAAGTGAACAGGCAAAGTTGCTGGGTGAATTTACAAATTCGCTCGTTTTTCAAGTGAACTTTCGTTCAGATTCGTATAAAGATCAGCAAATTCGCTGGACGAGGGTTCCCGAACCCTAACCCAAGCGAACCTGCTAAATCTCACAATGCGAAGTAAAATACACCGATTAAATTGTTTAGCATTGTTCGCAACACCCACCTTAACCCTTTATAGCAAACAACACGTACTGAATCAACACTAAAGAGACAATATGAAATTCGCACTATGAACAAGGGTTTTGAGTTTTTGAGTTACTGTGTGGAATTTCCCTCTCACTGTGCATTTTATAGGACATAGATTCGTTGTAGCGAATCTATAGATTCGCCCGGTAACATCAACATGTTCGCTTGACTTGCAACTGGTCGAGCTTACCGGCGAAGTTATAGGTTTGCTCTGGCGAATCTTAATTTCGCCCGACTCAAAGACAAAATTTAAAATAAGATTAAATATTAAGAAATTAAAATAAAAATAAAATAATACTAATAATAAATAAGAATAAAATAAGTTAAAATAAATAAAATAAAATAAAATAAGAAAATTGCCTTTTGAATACTTTATTGCCCCGTGATATCAACTCATGAAAATAAAATAAGACTAAAATTAAAATAAAATTAAAAACAAAAATAAAAATAAAATAAAAATAAAATAAAAATAAAAATAAAAATAAAAATAAATGGTAAAAGGATATAATATCATCTTTTTCTCGAAGGTTTTTCAGAGGGGTCATGACTTAGCGAGATTGCTGATATGTTTGTCCACTTAAACCCATTTCATGTTCTTTTCAACTCGTGACCCGCAACTGTTAATCATGTTCTGAATTGTCTTAGTAACTCAGCAACTTAGTCCCCACTGATATTTGATAAAGAACTAGTCTTGTCATCAAGGTTTATTGAGCATAATCATTGATTTTGCCTGATCACTATACTAAATCTACTTAAATGCAACCACAATGACTAGCATAATATACATATGGGACACTATAATGTACAGATGCAGACACACATATATGCAAGGTATACACATGAGATGCAGACTCGACCTACAACTGATTGATGAGAGCTTCAGGTCAATGCTTTAGCATAGCAGAGAAGATCATCTAGGCATGTTGATGAGAGCTTCAGGTCAATGCCACCGCATAGCAGAGAAGATCATCACTCCAGGTCAATGCTTTCGCATAGCAGAGGAGATAAACACACATCTTTTTCTATCTAATGTATGAATGTATATACATAATGGACTATTGAGATTATTTAAATGTTTGACTTAGAGGGCATTATCACCGAGTCACCATCCCAGTGGGAAACACCATAAGCTTCACATCGATAAGCTAATCCCTAAAGTAAACTCAGTACAGGAGCAAGACATCAATTAGCAACTCTCAACCAAGTTTTAGACGAGACTTGTATCTTTGTGCAAACCAAAATATCATGAGGATAATCCTTATTACTGAGTTATGATCTTTAATTTGGCTGCATGATCACTTGTTTACTTCATTTTTGGGATGAGTCTACCTTGCATATCCCAGCATAAGATGTTCCCCTCTTTCTTACTTTATTTTCTTGAATTCCTGAGAGATTAAAAATTTTCTTGAATTTCTATTTTTTATGATTTTTTAACGACTAAAGTAAAGAAGAGTAAAGAGATATGGGACATAAGAATTCTCAAGGCAGACAACAAAAACAAGACCAGAAAGCAAATATGTACATATATACAGGTTAAACAGATTTTTATTTTCGGAAAAGATTTATCAGAAAGATATCAATCCCAACATGGAGATCAGTTCATAAAACGTGGTTTATTAAAAGTTTTTGTGAAAAGATCAGCCTTTTGTTTTCTTGTTTCAATGGGAATGATATCAATAAATCCCTTTTCCTGGGCGTCAGCAGGTCCTTCAACCCAGTCATATGTCTGGAACATCCACTATCTACATGCCAATAACTATTTACAGCGGCCTCTGAATGTTCCTGACATTTGAAAAAAAATGGTTAGACTTTGAAAATTAGGACCCAAGTCTTAGTGTACTTAGGTCTTGTAGTAACAGATCTTCTGCAAAAGAAACCATTCACAAAATCAGTCAATCTAGTTCCAAAAAATTTAGTCTGTATATTACTACCACCTGATTCAGGACATTGCTTTATTAAGTGATCATCCTTTCCATATCTAAAACAATGAGATCTCAACCTTGTTTTGGAACAATTTGATGAAGGAATTCTATCAATAGATATTTCTTCATCACATTCAGACAATTTGAATCTGAATCACTGTACGAGTCATATGGCTCTTTTGACTTCCCAGTAATGACTTCCACTTTAACTGATTTTTGATCAATTTTATCCTTGTTATTCTCAGTGGAAGAAGACATTTCTTTATCTTTTGATTTTGAAATCCTTATCGGTGTAAAAGATGGAATTGGATGAGAGAAGAATTTGTTAAAGCAGTTTGTTTTTGTTTGACTTTCAGAGACATGACCTGAAAGTTGAGCATCATCATTCATACTCACATTAGCATCAAACGCAGAATTTAAAACATTCAAGTCAACACAAGTGTTTGAAACAAAACATCCTAAGTTACTATTACATGCCCCATAATTTGAATCCAAAATAGTTCCACCAGACATGAAATGATTACTTAAGCTAATGTCTACAAAAGACTTCTTGGAATTAAAATTATGACTACTAGAGCTGCCAAGACCACTACTGCCACCATAATCATATCCTTCTCGCAACTCCTTAGAATTATCTCCTTCTAAACCTGTAATAGAGCTGTAAGTATCATTCTGTATAATCTCTTGTATCAACTCATTTAAAGGATGAGGAATGGGCATAGGAGAATAACAGAAAGTACTAGGTGGAGGATATACCGATGCATCATTTTCATTACCTAAACCGGTCTTGATCATTGCCCCCCCCCATTGTTTTTTGCATAATTCCTCCCTTTTCATGCTCGAAAGTGACCACTGTTCTAATTTATTTTTAAGTTTTCTGACTTCAAATTCAGAAAGTGTAACTTGTTCAGTTAAATAGTTAACTTCACAGTTCTTTTCCAAAAGAGTCCTTTTTAAGTGTTCATTTTCTTTCAAAGCTTCTCTTAATTTGATAAAATACTCTGACTTATTTTTTAAGCTCTTTGTTGGTTTTCTTTAATTCATTTTCATTCATTATAAGTAACCTGTTAGCTTTATATATACCGACTAAATGGATTTTGCATGCGGAGGAACACATGTCTTCAACAATATCATAAGGAAGACCCATTACCAGTTTTTCTGCCGCGAGAGCACGATCACATTGGCAATAAGGAGTGTTCCTTTTGTACTCCTCCACAGCTGCTTTCTTTGCTTCTTCAATCATTGATTCCATGTTCAGCTCCTCTTTTCCACCAGCTTCCTTTGCAGCAGATTCACCAACCAGTTTAACCTCTTCCTTAACATCTTTACACACCAAACCAGTGTGAACCATATCTTCTTGAACCACAGCTTTCTGAACCACACCAGCACATTCCTTAACTTTTTGATCTTGAATTACCTCAGACTTAACAGATTCACCATTGCCACCAACGTCAATATCAGCTTCACCATAGAACTCCTTGAAAGGATCAAAACAGTCAATGTACCCATCATCAAGAGCATGTTCCTCCACTATCTCAGCGATTAAGGCATGGTTGATTTCCTCCTTTGATTCCTCAATTTCTGCACTCCAATCAAAGCTGGTCAACAGAGCAGTTACTTTCTTGGGCTTAGCTTCGTCAACTTTGTCCATGACTGGAATGGTTCTGGAGTTTCCAGAATTAACAGGTTTGGTGACAATGGGAGAAGGACACTCTCTTTTGAAATGACCAAGCTGCTTACAGTTGAAACACCTGAGCTTAGATTTATCATATCCTAGAGCGTTGTTCTGACTCTGGTTTCCAAAATTTCTCCTGCCGGTTCTCTCCATAAACCTCCTAGCATGAAGAGTAAGCATGGCCATTTGCCACTAAATGTCGGTTTCTTCAAGATCATAAGGATCAACCTGATACATGTCTTCCACTGTTATACCACGTCCCTTCAATTCTCCAGCAATCAAAGCCTCATAACTGTGCACAAATAACCCAAACAGTGCCATAGTATCATGTGGAATTTGAGTAGAAACTAAGGCATTTGAACTTGACCCAGCATCCTTGGAACCACTACCAGAGTTGACATTTTTACCATACACAGAGTTAGCAAAACCACCATTACCAGATGAACTCCCACAAGCTGCAACATAATAATAAGAGTTTGCAGCGGATGAAATCAATGCAGCATTTTGAGGAGGGACATTGGGAGACATCATGGTCTGATTATACTCTCTTCTCTTCACATCAAGATCAAATGATTTTAACTTGTTGATAACATCCATCAACTTGTAATCAGCAAAGTTCCTTTCTTGCTTAAGCAATTTGATTTGCAGACTCTACTGAGCAGGAAGAGAGTCTAACAGTTTACTCACTTGCTCATGATTGCCAAGCTGTTCATCATACTTCTTCAGGTTGCTCGAAACGGCCAGAAAGCAGTTTGTTATATCAGTAAGTGTCTCATGCTTATATCCCACGAATGAGTTAAACTCCTTCTGATCTTGAGCTTTCTTGTCTTTCTTCAGATCTTCGTTCCCATCATAAAACTCGCATAACGCATCATACAATGCCTTAGCAGTAGTGTGTTCAGCAAACCTATTATAAATATCCTGATGCAGACACAGAATCAAAGCTCCAAGAGCTTTCTTGTCCCGATCAAACAACTTAATGTCAATCTCAGTATAAGTGCTAGAATCATGGTTTGGTGAAGTAACAGATCCGACAGTTGTTGTTGGTACATGAGGTCCATTTGTAATAGATTCCCAATGACCATGATCTGTGTAAAAGAAGAAGGCCTTCAGGCAATGTTTCCATTCCTCAAAATTCAACCCGTTGACGAGTCTCGGTGGTCTGTTTGGTTGAATACACTCCATATCTGTCACATTCACGATTGAAGTAGACATGGTAAAATCAGAAATCAAATTCGCTGGTAGATTTGCTGGTAAGTTCGCTGGTAAATTCGCTTGTAGATTTGCTTGCCAAACTAACAACAGATTCGCTCGAATCAGTGCTATGGAAGCTCTAGTTCGCTCAACAAGTTCGCAGAACTAGTAGAACTTTTGTTCTAGTGGTAAATTCGACAGTATCTTCGCTTTAGAATTAGGCAAGAAAGGTGAACTTTCGTTCAGTGAGTGCAGATTCGCTAGAACCACAAGGTGAAATAGATTCGCTGGGAAGGTGACAGATTCGCTGGAAAATCAATAGATTCGCCCGATGAACAAACACTCCTGTTTGGTCAGAAAATCACTCTAAACTCGTCCAAATCGCTATGAATTAGTGATTGGATGATTGGGATATCTCCTTACAACTTGAACAGTGGTTTTTCTATGGATTTCTGAAAGCAAAACACACTTTGAAGATTAAAATCGAATGGAACAGTAACTTTTTCTTCAAACCACCTCAAAAACCCCAAAAACTCAACAAATCAAGAGCACAATGGCTCTGATACCATATTGTTGGTCCATTGGTGATCGATTTCAGTGCTAATGAAATGATAATCACAGTGATATCCCACAAATATTGAATCAACAGAGCAAAACACAGAAATGAGTTTCAAAATAAAACCATATGATCCAAACTCAATCAATGCTAACAAATAAGGCTCAATGATGTGAAAACAAATGCAATTCCAGCCCCAAACATGCTATGAAAACAGTAATGCAAAAGTGTATCTCGATTAGGTTTGGCAAAACTTGCTCCCAAAGTTACAAGAGTTGCAAATATATAAACAATGACAAATTCGCTGGTAGTTTCGCTTGAGCGAAACTACCCTGACCAGAAAGTAGGTTCACCCGGCAGCGAACAACAGTTTCGCCGGGTGACCTTTATCAACTGACTACGAGCGAATCTATAGATTCGCTCGTAGTTTCGCTGGGTCAGTGCGAAACTAAGATAGAACAAACTAAACATTACTTACATAAATGAAAATCATCTAACATTAGTCCTATTTCATAGAAGACAAAATAAGCTAATCTAATCTAGGTGAGTCCAACCTATCTACATCATCACCAATCCATCCCTATTACAACATCGAAACTTCCCATTCTATAGGCAAAAGGTCAATTCTAAACGTGTGGTCTCCTAAGAGTATAGTACAATCCCTATACACCTCGTCAGTTTCTATCAATTTCCCATTAGCTAACTCAATCGAGTACTTCTTATTCAACTTACTAGATTGTGAGTCAAGGAAAGACTCGAAGTTTCTAGAAACGAAACTTCTATGACTCGAAGTTTCTAGAAACGAAACTTCTATCGGCTCCAGTATCGAATAATACGTAAGCATAACGGTTATTAACTAGAAATGTATCGGTGACAACGGAGGGATCTTTACAAGCTTTTTTCGCCTCCATCACGAATGCTCTGCCACGGGCTTCATGTTCCTTCAACTTAGGACATTCCTTCTTAAAGTGTCCAAACGCTCCACATTCATAGCAACCTTGGTTCTGACCTTCTTTCCTCTCGTCCAACTTTACTCGACAATCTCTTATTCGGTGTCCAAACTTTCCACAGCGTTCACATACATTGCAGGGGCCTGTATGGTAGTATTTGCATTTGTTGCACTTAGGGTTATATCCTCGGTTTCTTTTTGCTTCATTAGCGGTATACATCCTGCTAGATCCTCTCATCTTTCGGCTGAAGTTTCCAGAACGACTTCGTGAACCTTCAGACCATTCTTCTTTCTAGAATAAACTGACTTTCCTTCCCCATTGGACTCTCACAAATTTCCATTGGCTTCTTCCCTGTGCTCGCTTTCCTTAACGTTCCTATTCGTACAACATCATCAGTCAGGGTATGTGCTAGCTGTACTGCTTCCTGGTAAGTAGTAGGGTTTGATGATGTCACCATGCTACGAATCTGAGGCACTAATCCCCAAATGTAGCGTTCGATTCTCTTGTACTCAGGGGTTACGAGATGGGGTACAATTCTTGCCATTTCATTGAATAATGTAGTGTATCCACGAACATCTGCTCCATCCATCGAGAGGTTCCAAAACTCGGCTTTAACCTTTCGAATCTCATTACGCGGATAGTATTCCTTCATCAACAAAGCTTTGAATTCGTCCCAGGTGAGTGCATAGGCAGGCACCTCAATTAAAGCCTGGATTTGTGCATTCCACCAAGTTAACGCCTCATCTTGGAGTGAACTTGTTGCATACTTCACGCCCTGAGCTGGCGTACAGTTGCTGATCATCATAACTGCTTCAATCTTCTCTATCCAGCGGAGAACTCCAATTGGTCCTTCTGTCCCAGCAAAATTCTTTGGCTGGCATGCTTGGAAGGTCTTGTAGCTGCATCCTTAATTTTGGTTCCCTTGATTTGCATTATGTTGGGCGACGACAGCTTGAACGTGCTGCGCAATCAATTGAGCTAATTCCTCAACAGTTTGGGAAGTGGGTTTCTTTGGGTTTTTCGTCTTGGAGCCATGGTTTTTCTTTATAACATAACAATCATAATATAAGTGAGTCGATATATCACGCAATATCCGAATCAGTCGTGTATGTAAGCAAAGAAATTTAACCATAACGTCATAACATAACCATTCATCACATTTCATTCATTCAAAAATTAACCCAAAAACCAATGTTACTTGTTTTTCATCAAATGCCAAAAGAACAACTTGGCCCAACCAAAATACCAGGGCGGTCAAATGCCATCCCCTAACAAGTACATGTTTTTACGCGAGTTAATAAATTGTTTCACGCAACAATTACAATGATGAAATGAAATAGACAAAGTGGAAATAAGACAATCATGGAATCTGCGCCTAGCTCCTGGATAGCTCACGCCAAAGTAGACTCCCAAACGTGCGGTAACCATGAGAAGTAGAACGCAAACTACCATGTGTGGCATGGTAACCCTCACATGCTGCTCCATCACTTGCACACGACGGTTCGCATCCATATCTCTAACTCTTGAGGCATCCAACCTCATCCTGGTCACATCAGCTGTCAGTGTCATGTCCTCGATCTTGGCTTCAGTAGCGATTAGCTTTCTCTGCATCTCGAGCATCTTCTCCTCCAACAATTGGATCCTGTGATGCATCTGCGCCTGTGCATCATCATCCACTACCTTCTCTTCCTCTAACGTACCCAGTCTACCATCTAGCTCATCCATACTGTCATCACTAGCTTCACCATTCCTCATCTCCAGCGAGTCTAACCTACTCTCTAACCGGACGCATGTAGCAGCTAGTAGAGGCACAGTCCTCTCCATCGGCTGCCTCATCAGGGGTAATGCTCTCGAGTCAGAAGACTATCTAACTCCTCTAATCACTGGTATACCTTCTTTATCGGTCCACCTCTGAGCTCGATCTCCTAACCATTCCTATTTCCTAGCAACATATGCACGTGTCCTTTTAAGGGGTCGCTCCACAACATATCCTACTGTCTCTCCATCTACATCCCTAGCAGTAAGGTTCCTCTTTTTGTGTTGTAACACTGTCTTTTGTGGAGTGATCTTCATTCTATGTCCTTCAGGGAATAAACGGAATGACCTATGTGACGAACGCATCCCTATAGTACTAGCTCGAATAGGAGTGCTAGATTTCTTCCTAACTCCACCAGTAGACAACTCAACCTCCTTAACCTCATCCCTACACTCATCATCACTATCACCATCAACATAACCATCCCCACTAGATCCATCATCACTAGAATCACTATCCCCAGAACTACCATTACTATCATCACTATCACTAAAGTCCTCAACACCATCAACCATAGGAACTACAGGCTCTGTCTCATCTTCGGATGGAACTTCAATAGGCTCCTCTTCTTCGGACTCCTCGATCCACCCATTCCTGTTACTAGAATCTGGTGGGTCTGAAAGATAGTCTAATATTATCAACACAGTTAAAGTCAATAAAGTCAACGTCAACGGTCAAAGTCAACGGAAAAGTCAACACGTCGCGTTCGGGAAGAAGATTAGAGACAAGACGTTGAAGATATATTTGTCTAGGATGTTTATTGTTAAATATATATTGTGTCGACAAAATATATTTAATCTTATTTTTAGACATTTTGGGTTTTAATTGTAATTTCTAATTGTCATAGTTTAGGGTCCTAAGTGTCATTAGTAAATTGTCATTTACTATAAATAGTAAAGTATGGCAATTAGGGTTATAAGCTTGAATGAGCTATGTGATTAGGGTTTCCAACTTTCAGATTATTTGTAATCATATTTTGAATCAAACAAGGGTTTTTGAGTTGTTCTTGATGTTCATCTTTGTTCATCATATTTTATGTGTTTGATCCAAATCTTCATGTTATTTGATTGATTCAAGAGCTCCTGGACTAACAATTTGGTATCAGAGCCAACTTGAATCAATTTTTATTGCTGATTTGAAGATTTTATTGCTGATTTTTGAAATTTCGTAGAGAGAGAAAGTGGGGGTTTAGAGAGAGAAAGTAGATCTGAAATTCTTTTGTCCATCATACATCCAAATTCTAATCAGATCTACACCAATTCAGATTGATTTACAACATTTGACATCAAATCTAACATCTACAAATCGTTTTATACAAGAAATTGAAAAGAAATTCAAATTTAAAGTTGTTTCTCTCACACACAGTTGTGTGTGTGTTCTTGGTGTTCTTCAGATCTTCAAAATTCAGAGAAGTTAGCCAGCGAATTTGTACCATTTGTTTACGCATTCCAGCGAAAACTTAAGAACTTCGCGAACCTAAGCGCACTTTCCGGCGAAACTAAGTCCAAAACCAGCGAAACTACAGCTTGGTTACTGCCACCACTCAGCACCACCATCACTGCTGCGACCACAACCACAACCGTCGTCAAACACCACCAGCGAAATTAACAACAAACACCAACCAAATCACAACCATACCCAAATCACCCAAATCTTCCAAATCGCAAACCGGCAGTCGGAACCTCACCCCGGAACCACAACCACCTGCGACTGCGAACCCGACATCACCACAGCCACCCATCCCTTCGACCGCGACGCGAGACCACCAAATCGAACCCGACATCTCCACCGTGAACCTAGCAACCACGACCACCGCACCCCCTATCACCGCGACGCGAGACCACCATCAACCACCCTTACACCCGTCGCCCTCCACCCCACACCACCACTCGCCTTCACCACACAACAACCTCCACCCCCAAAGCAGCATCGGACGGCCCCACCCTCCACCATCTCCGACGCAGAGAAGCAATTCTTCACGATCATCATCTTCAAACCAAGTTCGAGAGCCATCATCATCATCATCGACCGACAATACCAGTCGATCCCATCTTCAACCACCTGAACCCGCAACTCACCCTCGACACCAATCCATTTTCAGTCGGCCGACAACCTTAAGTCGACCAACAACCACCGTCTGTCGCAACTTCAATTTGAACAAGGGACAAAGGGTTCGTGAGTTCGGGAGAAAGGGTTCGAGAGATCGAGAGGGAGAGATTTGAGTTCAAGAGACAGAGAACCGAGAGAGAGAGCTTCAAGAGAGAGTTCCAGAGTTCAAGGATTTGAAAGTGTTCTGTGTTGTGTTTGTGTGTGTACAGATGTTTTGTGTTAGGGTTTAGAAGTTTTATGTGTGTTAATGGGTAATGGGTTAGTGGGTTTTTAAGATTATTGGACTAATAATTTGATATTGGGTTTATTCTCATTGGGTTGGGTTTTCAATTTGGTTAAGTAAATTGGGTTGATTTGGGTTCTCAATTGGGCTAATAATTGTTTGAGTTTTACCAATAGGGCTAGTTAAAGATAAAAAAAAAGAAAATTGGGTTGTGATTAAAAAAAAATTGAGGTATGGGCTAACAAAACATCAAAGAAATTTGACAAATTGGGATTAATTGATTTCATCCCGATAAAGAAATTTTCAACATTTTTAAAAGATTTATAAAAAAAAAAAACAAGCTGACCTGGCAGCTTGACCCAAGTTGCTAAGATTTTCTAGCGGGACATTTTAAAAATATATATATATATATATTCCGGGGGAGAATTATTCTAAATTTATTGGGAAAAATATTTTTGGGTCGTTAAATTGTTCAAAAATGTCATTTTCAGAAGACTTTAAATCAGATAATCTCACAACGGCTCAAAGCCGGTTTGACTGTTTTGCAGATGCAAAGAATGAAACAACACTACTCATCAACTTTGATCGAAGTGCTGAAATCAAGGAATCAGAAGAAGAAATCAATCACGCTTTGGTTGCTGAAGTGGTTGAAAGTGATGATGACTTCATTAAAAACTTTGATCCATTCAAAGAATTCTGGTGTGAAGCTCATGGAGAAGCTACCGCTGATAATGTTTGGTCAAGCCCGTGTGAAGTTCAACAGGTCAATGATTATGAGATTGGTGAGAAGCTGGTTGGAAAAACTATTGTTCAAGAAGGATTAGTATGTGAAGTTGTGGTTCAGAAGGAAACAATTGGACAGGTGCCTAGGGATGTTATTAAGAAACAGGTTGTCGCTGAGGAAGCTATGTATGCTGCTGAGGGTACAAGAGCTGAGGGTTATGAAGCTGAGAAGACAAAAATGAAGATGGAAGTAGTGATTGAGGAAGCCAAGAAAGCAGCTGTGGAGGAGTACAAAAGGAACACTCCTTATTGCCAATGTGATCGTGCTCTCGCGGCAGAAAAACTGGTAATGGGTCTTCCTTATGATATTGTTGAAGACATGTGTTCCTCCGCATGCAAAATTCATTTAGTCGGTATATATAAAGCTAACAGGTTACTTATAATGAATGAAAATGAATTGAAGAAAACCAACAAAGAGCTTAAACAAAATGAGACAAAGTATTTTGTTAAATTGAGAGAAGCTTTAAAGAAAATGAACATTTGAAGAGAACTCTTTTGGAAAAGAACTGTGAAGTCAATTACTTGACTGAACAAGTTACACTTGCTGAGTTTGAAACAAGAAAGCTTAAAAATGAGTTGGAACAATGGACTCTTTCGGGTATGAAACAGGAGGAATTATGCAAAAGACAACGGGGGGCTAAAATCAAAACCGGTTTGGGTCATAAGGATAATGCATATGTTTATCCTCCACCTAGTACTTTCTGTTATTCTCCTACACCCACTCCTCATCCTACAAATGAGTTGATTCGAGAGATTATTCAGAAGGATACTAATAGTCTGCATGCAGGATTAGAAGGGGTTAACCTTAAAGAGGTGCGAGATGATTATGATTCTCCGACTGGTATGGGATACAGTAAACCGGATGCTGACAGTCAAGCTAGTGATTGTTCAGTTCCTGTTGTTTGCAAACCTGTAACAGTTGTTTCTTCTAACTTCTTTGATAAGTTTAAAGCAGGTGAATTCCTACTTATGAGCCTGTCAGGAGTGTGAAAGAAGATATTGTTCAGGAATCTCCTAATCATCAAGCTACAACAACAACAACACATCCAAATCCTGTTAATCAAGATCCACTGAAAGTAGAGGTGCCTATTGAAGACTGGACAAGCTTAGATGACGAATCAAAGACAAAGGAAAGTCTCGGAGATTCAGAGATCAATATGTCACCTGAAATTGTCAAGTCTCAAAAGCTTCCAAAAGCTGAATCAAGACCTATCCGGATCTCATCCCCAACTGCTAAACAAATCAGTAGTTCCTCCAAAACTCAGCAGAAGCACTCACCATCTTTATCTGCTATCCATCAAGCTTGTCACAAATCTATCTCAAAGTGTGCCAAGTCACCAATCATGCAAAGGGTTCTTGGGAGAATGCTCTGATTTCATCTCCTCAAACATCACACTTCAAATCACAGACCAGTTTAAAATCCCCGTCGACAAAGCCTCAAAAGGTTTACTCTCCTGATATCCAAAAGACGAAGATTCAAGGTTGTCAACAAGCTGCAACAACCTCAAAGGAGGATCCACCCTCTCCTGATGACCACGGGACTACAAACAACCAAAAGCCTTTCAAGGCTTGTTTTAGATGTGGAAAAGAAGGTCACGTGCTAAAGAAGTGCCCTCAGGTTCAGAGGAAAGTTCCAGACGTTAAGGGCAACACGGGTTGCTTCTCTGAATCAAGAGGTAAAAAGCACACATCTTTGAATGGTTGGATGAAAAACCCACCATCCAAACCTTTTCATGTGAAGCCGGTTTCACATGATTCAAAGATGAAAATGACCAAAGGTTCAAAACCAAATTCTTTTCCTTCCGGTCTTAAACAGAAAATGATTTCCAAATTTAATTCATTCAAATCCAAATTAATTGAACCGAAACGAATTTGGCAAATTAAAAGGAGGGATGCAGAAATCTCCGATCTTTCCACAAATTGTGTGCAGAAGCAGGTTACTTATATTGATGAAAAAGGAACTCCCAGGACTACAATGGCCTGGGTTCCCCTTTCTAACTAATCTGTTTATAAGTGCAGGAACAATTCAGGAGGACTGTTAGTAATCCGGTTTACTGACAGGGATTGTTCTTAATTCAAATTTGAGGCGGAACAAATAGGTTAAGGTCAAGGTATTATATCCACAATCTGGATTTTTATCTGCATTCTCACAGTTCTCACTTCACAGTCACTGCACATTTCTTAAGAATTCATTTCTTATCTTCATATCAGTGTAGTTTGGAAGACCTTCTTTGGTAAATTTCTATTTTTGTACAGTCTTAAAAATATTTAAAAAAAACATAAAAAAAATATTAACAAAAATTAAAAAAAAATAGGTTTGCAAAAATAGAAATTTAGGGGGAGAGTATAGTAAATAAAAATAAAAAGAGAACTGAGAACTTGATTCGAGATGATTGAGAAATGATTGTATATCTTCTTGAAATGCTTGTTCTTGCATGACTTGCATTATAAAATGAGAAATGATAGTAATTGATGCTGTTATCTGATTTACTCTTATTTTTAATTGCAAATAATAGAAAAACAAATAGATTCTTTAATGATATGCTTGGTAGGCTCAGCCTGAATAATAAAGTAGACAGCAGCATGATGATTTAAATTAAATATATGCTTATGGATGTCTGGATTTACGCAATCATTTTGGCCTGCACGAAAACTGAGTCCCGACAAAAATTGGATTGAGAATTGATCTTTCACCCACCATGATGATAAGCTATATCTCTATCTCTTTGCCATGTTTGGTGTATTTATGTGTCTTGTGTTTGTGCTAATCTCCTCTGCTGTACGGAAGTACTGACCTGGAGTGATGATCTCCTTTGTTGTACGATAGTACTGACCTGGAGCTCTCATCGGCACATGATTAAATGGTCATCTCCTTTGTTATACGTGAGTATAGACCTGGAGCTCTTACCATTTTGATATAGGTTGTGTCAAATCATCTAACGATGATTTTATCACAGAATACAATATTTTGTTGATAATCACTTGCACACTAATGCACAAGCCTTGTTCCATAAAGATCGTAATAAAACTCAAGAAATCCTGAGGTTGGGTGAGGGTTTTTGCCAAATGATTGTGGGTTCCTAGCATTCTAAAGTGCTTAATCGAACCTTAACGAAACATCTACTGCTTGTTGAAAAAGATAGGGCATGGGTTTAAGTGGACAAACATATCAGCAATCGTTATTGATCTGTTTGAGAATTTTAAAATCATTCAAAGACTGTAATTAGATTCAGTTATCAGTATGATCTCATTGCTTGTCGATGATTAATTTCATCTTTGTGCTAAAGTATATCTTGAGGATGTGATCTCATGATCGATTCAGTTCTTGGTAATTAAAAAAAATAAAAAAAATAATAATAATAATATAAATACAAATATATATATATATATATATACATAAAATAAAATTAAAAAAAAACTATATTAAATTTTTCATTTCAAAATTCTTTTAGGTCTTCCATATTATGCTATTGAAATCATCTCGTATTTTAATGCATTTCACGGGAAATTGCACACACAAACGAACACGGGTTCGCTTGTTTTTTATAAACAGATAAACACGAGTTTATTTGTTTTGTTGAAATGATCTAACGAGAAATGTGTAGAATGTGTTTGTGTTTATGTTTATGTTACAGATTGTGCTACAAGAGATGGCCGATCATCACATGAGCAATGAACCAGACCAGAGAACCTGTTCCTCAAATTTACAGAAGATACCGAGCTAGGAACCCTCCTCCTACATCTTCTGAACCACACAGAGATTCAAGAAAGGGTTTCCATTATAATCAAGAGGATGCACACAACAAGGGGAGCATGCAAAAAGGGAGAACTTATGAGATAAAATCTTCAGTAACAAAATTTGGGAAGCATCAGTCTAGGGGGAATATTGTTGGACCCTAATATTGAGACTGAATCTTACCAAATTGAAGATCAAGTTCAGTTGACTTATCGGTACTGATCACGATGAAAGACGTTGATAATAGTAGACTAAGGGGGAATATTGTTGGGTCTGAAAGATAGTCTAATATTATCAACACAGTTAAAGTCAACAAAGTCAACGTCAACGGTCAAAGTCAACAGAAAAGTCAACACGTCGCGTTCGGGACGAAGATTAGAGACAAGACGTTGAAGATATATTTGTCTAGGATGTTTATTGTTAATAAATATATTTTGTGTCGACAAAATATATTTAATCTTATTTTTAGACATTTTGGGTTTTAATTGTAATTTCTAATTGTCATAGTTTAGGGTCCTAAGTGTCATTAGTAAATTGTCATTTACTATAAATAGTAAAGTATGGCAATTAGGGTTATAAGCTTGAATGAGCTATGTGATTAGGGTTTCCAACTTTCAGATTATTTGTAATCACATTTTGAATCAAACAAGGGTTTTTGAGTTGTTCTTGATGTTCATCTTTGTTCACCAT
Source organism: Flaveria linearis (assembly GCA_024085815.1). Taxonomy (NCBI): domain Eukaryota; kingdom Viridiplantae; phylum Streptophyta; class Magnoliopsida; order Asterales; family Asteraceae; genus Flaveria; species Flaveria linearis. The sequence continues at coordinate 103,363 of JABSNV010000407.1, read as the reverse complement.
ATTTTATGTGTTTGATCCAAATCTTCATGTTATTTGATTGATTCAAGAGCTCCTGGACTAACAGGATCACTAGCATGAGGTGACATAGCGGGTGCAAAGGCACTGGGATCAGCATAGAAACTGAAAGTAACCGATGATCTCTCAACCTGCGGGACCTTAGACTCTTGATCTTTATCACTCGGGTTTGTTGCCATCTATAACAAAATGGTAATTATACTGTATTAACATCTTATCCTGCATATGATCACGAAATCATGCAACAACTAGAGTATTCCAGAGTCAACTCATATGTAAGCACTTATGCATGCAAACAATTTCATCATATGAATTCAAACTCAATATAGCACTTACGCATGCTAAACAATGTCTCATATGACATTCAAATTAAAATGTAAGCACTTATGCATGCAAACAATTTCATCCTATGAATCCAAACTCAATATTGTAGGATTCTATGTGCCCAAGACACTTAGAATATTGATGTGGTTAGTACATTATGATCCAAGTCGGGTTATACCCAATAACAAGCTTAGCAAAAACCAATTAATATTTAATTGATGATATGATCATGCAATTAAATATTTACACCAATTTAGAAAATGGTTTTCTAAATAAGTTTCATATGAGATGGAACCATTTATTAGGATATTTTGTTCAATAATTTTAGTTGTAATGTTATTTAAGTAAGTTAGATAACATTACAAATTAATAATGGGAGTGTATGGATTATACAATTAAAAGGTTAGTTGTATATATCTAATAAGAGGACTAGTAGACAATATATATGTGTACGTTAGTGTCAAATTTTATAAAAATCAAAGAGAGAGGCCATGTGGCCGTCCCCCTCTCTCTCCCTACATGCATGTGATAGTGCTCTTGATAAGAACACTTATGCATGCACATTTCGACTAACTTATTCTCTTGAAAGAGGCACACACATGCATTGTTCCTTTTACTAGTCAAGCTCTCTCTCTTTCCCTTCATTCTAGACATGCAACTAACAAGAAAAACACTCTCACCTCTCTCTCTCTAGCCTACGGTTTTGAGCAGCAGCTGAAAGAGGGTTTTCAGCTGGGTTTTGGAGCTTGTTTTGGTGATTTTTACCTAGCAAGAAGAGGTGTTTGCAAAGGGCTTGGGGTATACAAGCTTGAGTGCTTCTAATCTTGAAGTCTTGGTCGTTTTTCAGCATCATTCAACCTTCTTTTGGTCGATTTTTGGCTGTTGTAGTAAGGTATATCACAGCTCAATGAAGCTGTGATTTTATGTGCATTTACATATGTTCATAGCTTGCATATTCACATAAATGATCCTTTGTTCTTTGGGTTTGTTTTATACATCAATATGGTCATCTAATGAACATATTTTTGAGCTTATAAACATGGTTATAATGCTATACTTCCGCTGCGTTTTCAGAAAGTTTAAATGGTTAAACTGTGATTTTATGTTCTAACAAACCCAACAATGGCATCAAGAGCCGGTTATATGGATAGCTTGCTTGTTCTTACCCTTTAAAAATCATTTTAAATGATGTTAATCAAATAATTAGGGGCTGATTTTGGTTGATTTAATAAACCCCAAGTCTTTCAAAGTTATATCTTCATGCTTATGATTAAACTTTGAAAGATAAGAAAGTCAATTGGTTGATATATTTGGATGTTGTTTGTTTGGACAAACAAACCCTAATTTTCAGTTTATGTTGGCTGAAAATTTGGGGTTTGATGGGGTTTATTTAGTTTATTGAATAATATTTATGATTGGTCATATAATAGTGCATAACCTAGCCTTTGGCCTTTTGATTTGGATGATTGGAATGGTTGTTTTAATTCATTCAATTGGGTTGTAATATTTATGTTTATTATTTGGGTTGTAATTATTTATTCATTTAGTTATGTAATAAATAGATTAGGTGCATTTCTTTTATTAGAAAAATGTATTAGGATATAATTTTTGTAAAAGAAAGATGCACAAGATGAAGACCCAAAGATAGACATCAAAGACACAAAATAGGGACTTGAAGCATATGGATGCAAGTTCAAGTGGGAGTCTAAGAAGACCTCTATTTTGTGTTGTATTCAACCCTTAGGAAAGACCAAATGACCACACTTGTGATGGCAAACAAGTGTGGTCACAATAGTAGCTATGGTTATGCACATTGTGGTTGTTTATATTATGCTTGTTTGATTGTGATTTTATGAATGATCGTATGATATTTGGATATGATAAACAATCTTAATAAAAATGACCTTAACAAGCTAATATAAAATGGTTCTTAATCATTAAGCGTTAATAAACGGTTATTAAAAGGATTAATGGTTTTATAATAAAATGAGTTTTATTAAAAGAACCATAGGGTATCTTGTATTTGAAAGCATGCAAATACAAGTACATAGAGTTTTCAAAACTAGAATTAATGAAAACTAAAAATCCCTTTTGAAACAATTTTAACACCATCCTTTTACACGACACTCAAATCACTTAAGAACTATTTGTGGGATAAAGGTCACCTAACCACTTATAGGGAACTTGTGTGTTTGAGGTGAGTCTAACATACTTGTGGGATAAAGGTCACCTAACCGCTTGTATGTGAAAACTCACACGTGTGTGTAAGTAGGACGACTTGAATTGGAAACCATGTGCATAGGGTCACTGAAGCATGGCGTACAATGGTGTTGATGGGATTAAACATGCCAACCAAACATAAGATGTTTAACCGATCCCATAAAGGCTAGAAGTTGCAAAAGGTTACAATTGTCAAAAATTGACTACCTTGTTGAATTAAATAATGGGATAAAGGTCACCTAACCGTTATTTGAATGTAACGTTGGATTCTAGATTTTAATTATTAATTGTCTATGAGACACAAAAGGGTATTAATAATCAAAATAAAATTTTAAGAAATACTAATAAGAACTTTGTAAATTTAGTAGAATGGCCGCAAACAATAATGCTACCACCCCGAACGTCCATACCCTATCACTGAGAATCGTTATCAAAATGAGTAAAGGCGTATGTCCTTGACGATCCCATGTCTCACCAACCAAAGCTGTTGATGTTAAGGCCTTTTGACGATTGGCTTAAGCACATTAAGGATTCTATGCAAGTTTCCTACCTCATGTTGGGAATATGATTCCTGAACTCCAAAAGGGTTTGGAACATCATAGGGCATATGACATGATAATCTAGTTGAAGGAAATGTTCCTTCAACAAACATTAGTAAGATTGCTTCGAAACGGTTCAAGCACTTTATGCATGTCACATGGAAGAAACCCAATCGATATCATCTTATATATTCTTAAGATGAAAAGCCACATTGATAGCCTCAAGATGCTTAAATGTCCTGTCTCAAAGTAGTTGGCCAAGGATTTGATCCTTGATTGCCTAACTAAAGGTTTGAGACATTCATAATAAACTGTAAGATGAACGGATGGGACAAGAGCATCGGTGAAATTCACGCAATGCTCAAAGCAACCGAGGCAGGGATGGGTAGAGAGGTTCTACCTATTCTCTCGATCAATGAGGGAGACTATAAGAAATGGCCAATCTCGATCCTAAGGCAATTATTGCCAAAAGAAAGGAATACATCAAAGCAAAGGTTAAAGCGAAACCTCAACAACCTAAGCTTATGAAGCCTAAAGTAAAGGAGAACGATCCATGCTTTGAGCATGGAGAGATAGGACAATAAAAGAGAATTGTCCCTCCTATCTCAAGGAGTTGAAAAATAAGAGGGATGCTAGGCAAACCTCGAATACAATTTTCATGATTCACATTGTATTAAATGTCATTTCTTCAAACACATGGGTATTGGATATCGGATCTGAGACTCAAACTTGCAATTGTTGCAAAGGGGTTCAAAAGAAATGTGCGCTTCAAGGAGGGAAACTCTATTTTGAGACTTACAAATGGTTTGAAAGTTGTTCTCAAAACCTTTTGTATGCACCTAGTTTGACTAGGAACATAATTAATGTTTCCTATTTAAACAATATGGTCATGATTTAAAATTTGTATATAATGGTATTAAGTTTTATGGATGATGTATTTCATTTTAAGGATATGCCTTTAATGATATTCATGAATTGGTTCATGATAATTCGTCCTATAATAACTGTGTTAAGCACCAAGAAACTTAAAATCGGTTTAAGTTATTATTATCTTTGACATTGTCATCTTGGTCACATAAACAAGAATTGGATTCAAACACTTCAAAAGAATGGTCTTTCGGAAACAAATGAAAGTGTTTCATTTGATAAGTGTGAACCAAAAGACTTATTAGGAATGATATATTTGGATGTATGTGGTCCTTTTAAGACAATGACAAAGATTGGTGAAAAGATACTTCATTATTGTTACCGACGATTACAGTCGCTATTATTGTGTGCACTTGATGACACATAAGTATGAAGCTTTTGAAATGTTCAAAAACTTCAATAATGAAGTAGAAAATCAACTCTACATAACTATCTAAGTTCTTCATTCTGATAAAGGAAAAACTGAACACTATTTGGATATGGTTCAATTCATTAAGGCTATGAGCTTACCACCTTTATCATCTTGGGTTTTTGCATTACTCTCCACGGCTCGTATTTTGAATATGGCCCAAACCAAGAAAGTGGGTTTGACACCTTTTGCAATATGGCATGGAAAGAGTTCCATCACTATCATGTTTAAAAGGTATGGGTAGTAAAGCTTATGTTAAGCTTAACACCCAAAACAAATTTGAAAGTCGATCCACTAAGTGTATATTTGTTGGATATCCCAAAGACTGTATAGGATACTACTTCTTTGATCCAACAGAGCAAAAGGAGTTTATTGCTCGAAGGGCAGAGTTCTTGGAAACCAAGTTCCTTATGGAAGGAGTGACGCATAGAACAATGGAATTTGATGAAGATCAAGATCCACAAGCCGATACACGGTTGGTTGACACTAGCTATCAACAAGAGATTGTTGATGATGATCAAGAGGTTGATCAATACACACAAAACGTTCACAGATCTAGTAGAGTTAGCATTCCACCTGAAATATATGGATTTTTCATGGATGGATGCTATGAGGTTGACTCCGATGAGCCAACTACATACCATGATGCTATATCCAATTCGGATTGTGACAAATGGCTAGAAGCCATGAATGTAGAGATGCAATCCATGTATAACAACCAAGTTTAGGAATTGGTTGACCCTCCACTTAACACAAACCGGTTGGATGCAAGTGAGTTTTTGAGAAGAAAACAAATATGCATGGAAACTTGGATACTTACAAGACAAGACTTGTAGCAAAAGGTTTCACTCAAACTCAAGGGGTTGACTATGATGAAACCTTCTTACCTGTTGTGATGCTAACGTCTATAAGGATATTGTTTGCCATAGCTGCTCATTATGATTATGAGATCTGGCAAATGGATGTCAAAACCGCTTTTCTAAATGGATATCTTGAGGAAGATGTCCATATGGTTCAGCCTGAAGGTTTTGTCGATCAAAAGCATCCTAATAAAGTATGCAAGTTAAAAAAATCAATCTATGGATTGAAACAAGCATCGAGAAGTTAGAATCAACGTTTTGATGAAGAGATCAAGAAATTTGGTTTCATCAAGAATGCTGACAAGGCTTGTGTGTATAAAAAGGCTAGTGGAAGTGTAATCACATTCTTAGTATTGTATGTTGATGACATAATACTATATGAAAGGACATTCCAACCATGGAAGGTGTTGAAACCTGGGTTGGAAATTGTTTTTCCATGAAAGATCTCGGTGAAGCCGCCTATATTTTGGGAATAAAGACCTATAGGGATAGATCGAGGCGGTTGATAGGTCTAAACCAAAGTGCATATGTTGATAAAATCTTGAGAAAGGTTCAAGATGGAAAACTCTAAGAAAGGTATGGTACCTATTCAAAGAGGGACAACATTGAGTGCATCTCAATGTTCAAGCTCAAAGGATGAACAAGATTGTATGAAGGACATCCCATATGCGTCTGCTATAGGATCCATCATATATGTGATTATATGCACTAAGACTGGACGTGTCATGCGCTCTAAGCATGACAAGTAGATATCAACAGAATCCTGGTAATAGTCATTGGATGGCTGTTAAAAGTATATTGAAATACCTTAGGAGGACTAAGGATATGTTTCTAATATACGGAGCTGAGAAAGAGGAACTCGTTGTAATGGGTTACACGGATGCGAGTTTCCAAACTGATCAAGATGATCCTCGATCACAATCGGGGTATGTCTCCATTATGAATAGGGTAACATTGTCCACTACAAAATAGGAATACATAGCCGCCTCATTAGCAGCTTTGGAAGCTGCATGAATAAAAGGTTTATCGTCGATCTAAGGATGGTCTCTACCATTCAAGACCCCTTAGAAATCTTTTATGATAACAAGGGTGTGATTGCTCAAATCAAGGAACCCCGTGCACATCAAAAGATTAGGCACAATGAGCGGAGATTCAACTACATAAGGGATGAAGTTGAAAAGGGAAAGATATGTATTCGCAAAGTTCACTTTGATCAAAAGATTGCGGATCCAATCACGAAGATCCTCGAAAGGTCAAAGCATGAAAGTCATACTTGTGCCTTAGGACTTCGATATTCTAGTGATTGGACTTGATCAAATTTTGTATTTGAATAAGTGGAACTCTTTATTATTTGAGTAAAATTATTTGGTTATAATGTTTCAATTAATGTTCCAATTTAGCATGTTTAATCCATGAGTAAATTATTTACTCTAAATGTCCGTAGTCGTTCATACTTGTGGGAACAAGTGTGAGGGTAAGATTATTATAAACTTGGATTGGTTGATATTCATAAGGATGAATATAGAGCAACGGGTTGCTACCAAGGTTCATAGATATTTGTGGGATACAAATATTGGACTAACCCGCATCTCAAATTTTACTACATGGAATCTTATTGATTGATCATAAGTAAATTTGAGTAAAGGCGAATATCATTTGGTATCCTCCGACCTGAGATACATATTAGGTTTTGATATTCACCAAATATTATACCTTGAGCTAATTCTTCACTGTCTTGAAATAGTGGACAGTACATAAGGGTATGTTCAGGTATAATACGAGGTGTTTGTGAGAAACGTATGTAGTCAAGATGGAATTTGTTCCTCTTATTCGTTGAGAGTTAGATGTCTAAGGCCTGATTAAGTTAAATCAACAAGGAATGATCATTCTGTGTTCTTGGATTTAACATGACATCTGTAACAAAAGGATAGATGATTGATTCACCTAAATCATTTCAAGTAGGGTACTTGCATGGGATGATGTTATTGAATGGCCATAAGTCATGCGTATTAAGGGTAGTAAACCATTGTTAGGCGTTATTTACTGCTTGCATCAATCTTCTATGAATCTTGGGCAATTGGGAGATTGTAGGATTCTATGTGCCCAAGACACTTAGAATATTGATGTGGTTAGTACGTTATGATCCAAGTCGGGTTATACCCAATAACAAACTTAGCAAACACCAATTAATATTTAATTGATGATATGATCATGCAATTAAATATTTACACCAATTTAGAAAATGGGTTTTCTAAATAAGTTGCATATGAGATGGAACAATTTATTAGGATATTTTGTTCAATAATATTAGTTGTAATGTTATTTAAGTAAGTTAGATAACATTACAAATTAATAATGGGAGTATATGGATTATACAATTAAAAGGTTAGTTGTATATATCTAATAAGAGGACTAGTAGACAATATATATGTGTATCTTAGTGTCAAATTTTATAAAAAATCAAAGAGAGAGGCCATGTGGTCATCCCCCTCTCTATCCCCACATGCATGTGATAGTGCTCTTGATAAGAACACTTATGCATGCACATTTCCACTAACTTATTCTCTTGAAAGAGGCACACACATGCATTGTTCCTTTTACTAGTCAAGCTCTCCCTCTTCCCCTTCATTCTAGACATGCAACTAACAAGAAAAACACTCTCACCTCTCTCTCTAGCCTACGGTTTTGAGTAGCAGCTGAAAGAGGGTTTTCAGCTGGGTTTTGGAGCTTGTTTTGGTGATTTCTACCTAGCAAGAAGAGGTGTTTGCAAAGGGCTTGGGGTATACAAGCTTGAGGACTTCTAATCTTGAAGTCTTGGTCGTTTTTCAGCATCATTCAACCTTCTTTTGGTCGATTTTTGGCTGCTGCAGTAAGGTATATCATAGCTCAATGAAGCTGTGATTTTATGTGCATTTACATATGTTCATAGCTTGCATATTCACATAAATGATCCTTTGTTCTTTGGGTTTGTTTTATACATCAATATGGTCATCTAATGAACATATTTTTCAGCTTATAAACATGGTTATAATGCTATACTTCCGTTGCGTTTTCAGAAAGTTTAAATGGTTAAACTGTGATTTTATGTTCTAACAAACCCAACAAATATAGCACTTACGTATGCTAAATAATGTCTCATATGGCATTCAAACTAAAATGTAAGCACTTACGCATGCAAACAATTTCATCATATGAATCCAAACTCAATATAGCACTTACGCATGCTAAACAACAAACGTATCAGTTTAAATCTTCACACATGGCACCTAAAGTATGGCATACTTAATTCATGCAGTTTAAATATAATCTTACGTCTACTAAGAGCAAGTGGTATGAACACGCCTTTTTCCCAAATCTCCAAAACTTTCTTCTTTTATGAAAAGTTATAGTCTAGATAAAAAAAAATTTAAAAATCCTTTTCTAGTTCGCTATAACCATTGGCTCTGATGCCAACTTCTGTCACACTCCAAAAACGACGTTGAATATCACAGCGGAATTGTATATGCGTTAAGCATGGCAATGACAAAGTTGGAAACCCACATGATGTATAGGCAAACGTTAAAACATCGGTTTTAAATTACAAACCACAGGATTTTGTCACAACATTCCAAAATAAGACAAAGTTCAAATTGTTTAACAACGATCACACACAAAGATCGTATTTTTAAATAGATAACCAAAAGATGCCACATCCACGTTTGCCCAAGCCCAGTTCATACCACCATCCATGCTCCTATGTACCTGAAATACATGCTTAAAAAGTCAACATAAAGTTGAGCGAGTTTCACGGGTTTACGAAAACATTACATACAACAGTATCAGATATCATTGACAAACAATGTGGTAAGTTGTAAACTAGCTAGGAATACAACTTAATGATAGTACCTGGAGCTATAATCAAACCAATACACGAAAACTTTACATAAAGTAAGCAGTCCCCACGAAACGAATTCAACATACATTCACTCGCATCCAAAATGCTTGATCAGAGCTACTGATCGCGAGTGCGGGCTGTCAAACCCAAATAGATCTACCATATACACTGTGGCCTAACCCAAGGCTAATGATTATATGGGAAAAGGGGGTATTCATGAACGACTCACATGAACACAATAACGAAACACCCATACTCGAGACTATCATACGAACACATACGAGTAAGCCACATGATCATGATACAACGAACAAAGCCATGTATTTCCCCCATGATTTTGTAAAACGATAACAAGTTAAAAAGGGGCCGTGGAAACTCACCTTGATCAACGAAATTGATAATACGTGCAATTATACCCACGAACGTCCAGTCAATCCTAATAGTGCCCTAAATACGATAGACACTTTAAGAATTGATACTCAAGTCTTACAAGCAAGTTGTTCATCCAACCTACTAGACTTATATTGTTTTTAAGAAAATATTTATTTACGCGAGAAGTTGGTGATTATAACACTCGGTTAAGATCTTAATGAAAACGGTGGATTATGCATTACTTAGACAAGTACTAATTAACAACCAAAATGTGAAAATTGTAACCAAATACACATAAAAACATTCATATATATACGTACATAAATCCTAAATCACATTTCATGAATCAAACAACTTTAAGCCAACTTGGTATAAAAGTCTCTAAATCATGGCAATTTCTACTCAAGTTTATCAAACAAACAGTCAAATCGGGCAAGATAACTCATAGTTAACATTCATAACTCCTAACATACATTAGGGGCTGTTTATAAGTCATAAAATAGCTTAAAACTTACTGCTCAAATTCAGATCTATAAATCAAGCATTGTAAAACCGAAATCAAGCCGAATTAGTGACTAGTCTAGTCCAAATGACCACAATTTGCGTCCAAGCACCAAGTTTCACGAATTTAACTATACTTAATCATTTTCAACATAAAATCCCATTTATAATCTACCCTAAAAACAGTTTTCAAAATATCTTTTGTTTAACTTCGAAAATCCTCGTTTTACGCCTATTTAGCGACCATTACTAGCTACATATTCAACCATATATCAAGTCACTTTGTCACACACATAAATCTGAGTTCCTACATCATAATACATCACATTTAACATCAAGTTTCCAGGTTTCATGAAATCTTGTTTATACTTACGTTTTCTTCCTAAATTTACGTCTTTTTGAGCATCCAAACGGTCAACTATCATTCAAACAATCCAAACAACAATCCATACAAAAAATAGCATGAATTCACACATTTTTCATCCTTTAACATCTGTTCTAACTATTTTCACTCAATAATCCGTTTGCATGTGATGATCTAACCCTAAAACAACACTTTTTGCAAGAACAAACACCCAAACATCAACATACACACATGCATGCATACGGTCACCCACACACACATTTAATCCATGAAAAACCTTCATCAAAATGTCACAATAGATGTTTCATAACAGATTTCATACTTTAATCTACTTGCATGGACGATTCAACATCAATAACACATCATCAAGTAACAATCTAGCATCCAAACTTTAACATACATACATGCACACGTACGGACACACACACACATACATGCATACTCAAAATACTCCACTTTTGATCATCATTTCCAGATTCAGGCTTTCTTTTTACTAAATCCTTACTTGGATGAACAACCCGTAACTACTTCTAACAAAAACCAACATAATACGAATGTTTTTGATGATACCTTTGCTCTAGTATCCGAAACTACTAAGAGAGTAAGAAATGATGATTTTCTTGCATTTTTCCTTCGATTATCTCCACCAACAAGCCTTCTTACGCCCTAGTATGCTTACATCTCGAGTTCCAATTGTAGATCTTCAATGAAATTGTAACAAAAACAAAAATGGTGGTGGTGTGGTGGTGTGGCCATAGGTTGTAGAGAGAAAGAGAGAGGGATAGTGAATTTCTTTAGAAATGAAGTGGAAAGAAGTAAAATGAGAGTGGGGAGGGGTTTATATAAGGGGAGGGGAGGGAGAGGGGGAGGGGCAGCCGTAGGTAGGGTGGGGGTAGGAGGGATAGTCGAACAGTCTTTTTCATTTTTCTCCCGTCTCGACCCGACTTTCAAAACCCGAACATGTTAAATTCTAATTCCTTGCGAAATTCTAGTCCAAAAAGACTATTTACATGCCCCATATCTTGGTTTTATCATCCACTTGGGCATTTTATTGTTTATCCGCTAGATTGAGCCATCTCGTCGCACTAAGGCGCGTAGATGCTGTTATCGGGTTTTCTCGTTACGATAGTAGTTTCCTCACATAATAACATTAATATTAGTGTAACTAAGATTAAATTAGGCCAAATTCTCATTTTTACCTATGACGTTAATATTTACTTCCCGGTCGGTTCGTAGTGGTGTTCATTTCAGACATTCGTCGGAGTCGGGTTTTCATGGTCGAACATGCATGAAATAGAAACGTAAGCACACGTAGGACTCTAATAAATATTTAGATTACTTTATTTAGTGCTATATATTCTAAAATGAGACTGAGCATAGAAATCAAGATCTAGGGTTTCTAGGGAAATTACCCATAAATCGAGGGTTGTCACAATAAGCCTTAGCTTAAGAAGAGTATCCAATAAAGTGTCCATCATCTAATTTTTCATAAAATTGGCTACTTGATCTTTGGTATTCAAGATGGCGCAAGGATATCCAAATGATCTAAGGAAACCAATAAAAGGTCTCCTTTTGTGCCACAACTCATAATAAGTCTTACCATGAGTCTTAACTACTAAACCTTTATTCCGCACATAGCAGGCTGTGTTTATTGCCTCTGCCCAGAAGGTGATGGTTAGTTTAGATTCAGACAACATGGTTCATGCTACTTCAATAAGTGTCCTGAATCTCCTCTCAGCAACACCATTTTGCTAAGGAGTCCTTCAAGCACTATATTGTCTTGTAATACCCTTTTCATCACAAAATGTATCAAGGATTTAGTTCTTAAATTCAGTTTCTTGATCACATCTTATGGTTTGACCTTGTGATTAAATTGATTCTTAATTTTCAGAATGAAGTTTTTCAAGATCTCAGGAGTCTCATCCTTAGTTCAAAGGAAGAAGACCCAACTGAAATTATGACATCATCTGTGATCATCAAACAATATGAGATCATTCCTAGACTTATTACACTAGTAGGGCCAAAATCCATGTGTAATAAGTATTTGGGTATAGTGATGGATTTCCTTTCCTTTGGCTGGTGATACACCTTGTGTTGTTTCCCTTTCAGGCATGCAACATAATGGTCATCACTTGTAAACTCTTTCACTGGCATTACAGTTACCAAATCATTCTTAATTAATTTGTTCATGTTTTTAAAGTTTACATGGCACATTCTTTTATGCCAAGGGAAAGACTTATCACTATTTTCTTTAGATAGAAAGCAAGAAACTTTTCCTGTAGGGGATGTTTCCTACAGATCCGTCATGTACATGTTCCTTTTCCTGGCGGCTCTAAGTAGGATATGCTCTTGAGCAATGACCACCCCAGGCTCGAGAATAATGCACTCATGCTCAGTGAAGAGCATGTTGTGTCTCTAATCATATAATTAGGATACACTCAGTAGATTATACCCAAGCTCCTTAAAAAGTTTACCTTGTCAATTCTGAGCTTACCATTTATGTCCCTGACCCTTCCAGTAAAGTAACCACCCGTATCCCCTCCAAAAGAAACTAGCCCTCCATCAAACTTCTCAAAGTTTTGAAGCAATGACCCATTGCCTGTCATATGCCTGGAACAACCACTATCAATGATCCATACATTCCTTTTGGTCTTTAGCTATTCCTGCACAAAAAGAGATGGTTAGTAACATTTGAAAACCCAAGCCTTGTTGGTCTTGGGCTTGTTAAACTGAATAGAAAATGCAACAGTTATTGATCCTATGTTCATACTTTGAGGATCATCTTCTGTTATTGATGAAGAACTTTCAATCACATGGTCTACCTTTATCTTCCACACCATTATTAGAAGATTACACTTGACCTTTAACATTTCGGAAGTTTTGATAACTTTTGAAGTTTTGACGACTGGAACTTTGGAAGATCTTGCTTTCACTACAGCAAGCTTTAGTACTTCAGAAACATTCCTTTCTTTCGAGACCAAATTTTCTTGCAAAGGAAAGTTTTCACTTGTCTTCTTTTCCACTTTGAAGCTTCCGAAAGGAAGAGATTTTCCTACCGAAGCTATCTTCTTCTTCTTCTCAAAAATCTTCTTCTTGTTCATGTGGATAGTACTTTTGGTATGGTAGATGCAATCCTTAGCAAGATAAGAAGTACACTCACACATAATGCAATCAACTACCTTCCTTCTAACAGTCTTATTTTGAGTAGAAGGTTGAGCTTGATCATTTTCCATTTCCATCTTCATCTTCTCAGATGATGCAACGGGCTTTTTAAGGTGAGGCTTGCTCTTGGAACAAGAAGATTCAAGCTGTGTAGTAGTGGTACACAGCTGATCAACCTTCTTTTCTTCATAGGGATGAGTTGGATATGAAATAGAACTCCTTGTACTAGAGTCCATTGTTAAGTCTTTATCCTTCACCACTTCAAATCCTGAAGAGATACAGACTTGTTTATGCTTTGAGTTGAAGGTGGCCTTGATCTCTTGAGCCTTCTTTGATCTTCTCTTAGATACTCTGATCAAGTCCTTCCTCTTGGACTTTATGATCCCTGGTTCTTTCCTCTCCTCAGGAGAACAGTGATCATTCTTAGGATGATCTTCTTCATTCATCTTAGATCCATCCTTCATTATCTCCTCTTCTTGAGTGGGGTATATGGGGGGAAGCTCATCTTGACAAGTTGCACACCTTGGAGATCTTATAGATAGTATATTATATGGAGGAGCTACCTCAGTAGATCCCAGTCCCTGCTTATTCTGATAACAAACTTTTGCATGCAAGGATGAGGATATAATATTCTTGAAGGTCTCTTCTTCAAGAATACATTTTTCTGCCATGGCTTCAAGCTCAACCTTACATTTAGTTAACTTAGAGATGAGATCTTTGATTTAAGTCCTATAGTTGGTATGCTCCTGCTTAAAAGCTGAAATGGTTTTCTCCAGATCTTCTATTTTAAGTTTATAATCATTTTCAGCCCTTTTAAAATCAGTTTTTAAGATGAATAAGTACTCAAGGTCAGATCTCATCTCCAAGTTATAGGACCTATATCCGTTAACTTTAGCAATGCATTCAGGGGTACAAAGATGTTTTAATCCATTGGCTTCTTCCTGATCAGCCATCAGTGATTGGTTTGGAGATGCATCTTCAACCTGGAAACTCCAATCAAAGCCTTCTTCTTCAATACCAACTGCGGCTTGCTGCTTCTCCATCAGTGTAGTTTGGTATGGGTTGTGCTTGGCCACCATTTGTCCTTGGTGCCTTGCACTCCCTGGCAAAGTGTCTCATTTGATTACAGTTGTAACACTTCACCTTGCTTTTATTTAGCCTAAACTTTCCGATGGTTACATTGCTGGGAAACTTCTTGCCTATCCTCTTATAGAACTGCTTGGCTCTATGATTGAGAAGAGCCATCTGCTAGACTATCTCCATGTACTCCAAATCATCTAGATGGATACAATCCAATTCTTCAATAGTGAAGAGGATGTTGTCACTGCTATCATTAGTAGACATAAAGGCTTGAGAAGAGCTTGTCTCTTGGAATGGGCTTCCTTGGATGAAGCTTTCCTGTGGTGTCTTCGGGAACATGATAAAAGGACCCTTTTGTTAGTTTTTAGGGTAGTAGATAAGATGATGTTGTGGTTCTCTTTAATCCCTTTTAACCACATGAAGGGCTGAACTCTGCTGATTATTAGAGTTACCAGATGGATTTTTCATGTTCATCTCCGTCCGGTATCCACTGAGGATACCATACAACTTAGTGAGTGTAAGAATCTTAAGGTTTTCAATCATTTTAATGACCATATAATAGTGTGTCCATTGTCTGGGAAGAGAGGACATGAACTTCCTCATAATGTCCCTATTCTCAAGAGTTACTCCGACATCTATTAGAGTATCCATGATCTCAACATACTTGAAGTATTGTTAAGTCATGGTTTCACCTGTTTTGAAGGTGAAGTTCTCAAACTACTCTTTAAGAGGTCTTTCTTGTTCTCTTTAGCTTCATTAGAACCCTCATACATAAGCTTTAGTGCATCCCATAGTTGCTTAGCAGTTTTACACTTCTTGAACCCTCTGTAGATAGAGTTTGGTAGAGTACTTTGAAAGGTGGTCATGGCTTTCTAATCTACATCAATCTTCTTACAGTCTTCTTTTGAGTAGTCAGCCACTTCCTTTGGTATCATGTCACCACAAGCAGTAGCTGAAGAGGTGCATGGTACATGAGGTCCTGAGACAACAGATCCCCACATCCTTCTATCTTAAGACTTGATGAAGCCTTTCATTCTTTGGCACCAAGTATCAAAGTCGTCAAGAGTGATCAGTGGAGACTTTATTATAGTACCATTTCCATATAAGCCTTTGTGAGAGCTGCCATTTGAGTTGTTAAGTGATTTGTGAAACTGAAGGGATTTAAGATGGTGAGACCTTACAATAAAGAGCCTAAAATGCTTTGATACCAATTACATGATCGTGTGAGGGTGGTCAATACAATCAGTTTCATAATTAGGTGAGATTTAGAACACTTAACAGATCAAATAGGGAACCAGGTTTATGTTGATGATACTATGAACACAAGTAAGTATGAGACAGAACAAAGAACAAGAACAATATAAGTATGGTTTTCCAGAATGCTCTATATTTCTCTTATGTTCTATTACAAGTGTTAAAAAGCATAAAGATAAATACAAAACCTGAGATACTTTGTACTACATACTACAGCCGGCTATACTTTGAAAGAAAGCTGGAAACACTAATCTAGAGAACAAGATCAATGTACAGTCAAAAGGCAGATTGCCTTTTGACTTGTGACTATGACATGCCATAGCTCATATCCTAATATATTACAAAACAGATAAAAGGTACAAAGTAGAAAGTTACAGATTAATGACCATAATCTACAGTTGACACAAACATGGACCTTTTCACCAACTTATCTAAGTTAGTGAGTCTTCAGAGTGGCATTAGAAGGTTGTTAAGCTTTTTGTCAAAAGATGATTATAGAAAGCATGTCTTCTCTGTCTTTGAAAGAAATCAGTATTTAGTCATTTGAAGACTTTGTCTTTGAAACTTCGGAAGATTTCATCTTTGGCTTCAGAAGATTTTATCAATTGGCTTTGGAAGATTTTACACTTAGCTTATTTCCTTTGAGTTGTATAAAACATTCGAAGTAACTATACTCTACACTTCATGCATGCATGCTGGGAGCTCTTTGGTTGCTTTGGTTGTAGCAGCCTTTAGATGTAAACCTTACACATTTCTCAGCATTTTTTAGGAGGAACTTTTTCAATAGTTGTGAACAAAACTAAAATATTCAACAGCCTACCATCCTCAATCGGACGAGCTACCAGAAGTTATTAACCATTGTTTGGAAAACTATTTACGTTCTTTTGTAGGTGATGAGCCAACATCTTGGTGCAAGTACCTATACGTAGAGAAGTACTGGTACAACACATCGTACCATAGTTCTATCAATATGACTCCCTTCCAAGCTTTATATAGTAGCGCATTTCCGGATGGAAATCAATATCAACAATGCTCCTCGGATGTTCCTTTCATTGATGCTAGACTCAGTGAACTCAACAAACTTTGTCTGGTGTTAAAAGATAACTTGACGTGAGCTCAACAACGTATGTCTGCACTAGCAAATGAACATAGGCTGGATAAAGAGTTCAAGGAAGAAGACATGGTTTTCTTACGACTGAGAGACTATCGCTAGAAGTCGGTCGACCAACGCAATTCAAAGAAGATTTCAAAATGACCTTATAGTCCTTTCAAAATCGTGGATCGAATTGGAGCAGTTGCATATCGATTGCAATTTCCAGTAGGAGCAACAATCATCTCGTGTTTCATGTATCGATATTATGGGAGGTCAAAGGAAACCCAGAACCACTGCCGCTGTTGGACTTATTAGAGGATGACTATCCACAGCTAAGTCCTAGTCACGTGATCGATCATCATCCAAAGTTGGGCAAGGAGGAAATTTTGATTACTTGGAAACATCGAGACCCAGCGAAAGCCACTTAGGAGGTGTACAAGGATTTTTTGCATGATTTCCAGACTTCCGATTCAAGCTCGCAGACGAGATTATTCTGAAGGGGAAGGTAGTTGACGGTTAAGATAGAGAGCAGGCCAGAAGAATCATTAGAAAGCCCGTAAAGCTTATGGGTTAAAAAAGTCTAGTGGTTGCATTTGAATTAGTCTTAGTTACGTGTGTTTTGTTTGACTTAGTTTGTTTGTTGCTGCATAATAGGAAAGTAGTGGTGCATGTAGTCCACGTAATAAGGGACGTGAAGTGTTTCTTTACTAATCTCGTGCATATTTATAATTCTTTTAGGTTGCATTAGAAGATTATTCAGAAAATTACCACAAATCCTCTTATGTCTTCCTCTCTGCTTCTCTTGAATTTGGCCTACTATACACGCTATTACCAAATATACTAAGTAAACACATATAAACCTTGCAAATTTATTTTGGATCGCTACTCAAGAAATATCAATTTTACTCGGCATTTATCCTTGAATTTGATCTTCAATTAAACAGTCTATCTTAATCAAATCAATTTCTGCTAATTGTAGTTTCGTCAATAAAATAATCAAGTTACTCAAAACTCATCTTTACATCTTACTTTCAACTCAAAAACATCTCATATTCCACTTTCGAACAAAAAAGCAACAATTTACTTGTCAAACTTTGATTTTGATCTTTATGTAAGTTTCAAAACAATTTAACATTAGCTTTGATGAAAATGATAGACTTGAGCGATATCTAATTGCATAAGCAAAGACAAAACATCCTAAAATAATGATCAAATAGAGTACACACATTTGATAGACAAATTAATAAACATTGAGGATGATAAGAAATTGAGCTACTATAAAACAAACATTAAGGATAATTTCCGATTTAGCTACTATAACCACACCTAAGTGGCAACGAATTAACATTGATAAGTAATAAAATTAGGG